>JAQSVH010085060.1:3767-25433 GCA_029448705.1 Adansonia digitata | reverse complement strand
AATTCTATATTCCATTCTTAAATTTCAAGGTTTGCAATTTAGAGATTACAAGTTACAAGGTTATTGAAATAAAATAACTTATTTTAGGAGATGAAAAGGGTGAAACATTATTGATGAAACAACTTATGCCTTATTATTATTCTATAATTTTTTTAATAAATAGGTCCAAACTTTAGGGAGACGACGAAAAGGGTAAATCATTTATGATGATTGTTGACACCTAATTTTGTTTAGACCTTCATGTGAGCATCTTAAGCCATCATCAGGGCTATTTGCCCATGCCATGGTCTAGTATCTATCATCCTAGGTTAAGGTATCGAAGAGCCAAAATTAAGCAAAACATGCAAAATTTATCAAATATATCGATACCATGTATAGATGCATTGGCTCCAATGTTTAAAATTTTTAAATTTTAGGGTTTGTATTGATACAAAGCTTTGGCAGTACCAAAGTTGTTTTTAGGGCCCTAAGGTATCAATACATTACTTAAAATGTATCGTATTTTGGCGCTAAATTGGAATATTTGAGAAATTTGACTTTTAAACTCCCGTTAAGCATTTTAATGATTTTTTTCACGATTATTGTCCTGAAAATCATCCCATTTGAAGTTGCCATGTGGGATTAATTTTAAATAAAATATGGTCCTTTTTCTCCTTTTTATTTTATTTATTTAGGTTTAATTTCATTTAAATGCAATTCAGTAATATGCTAAAAATGGTAGGTTTGAAGGACAATTTCTAGTGAAAGCGTAATACAAGCATAGGCATTTTTGCCCCCCTAAAAATGGCATAATTGAAATATTTGGAGGTTGGTTATATGGGCGGCCAATGGGTAGCTTCCTAACTTCCCATTCTTTGGGTCATTGGCCGGTGTGATTTTAAGACACATATAGCCAAGGACTAGGGGACCATTTAGGACATGAAAAAATCAAGAAAAGGCCTTTAAAAGGCCTTGTGTTAGCTAATAAACGAAAGGGGCTCTATAGTCCCCTTTTTTATTTTTTCTTGAGACATTTCACTCATATATTAGCAAAAAATTCTAGCAAAGATAGAGGCCAAAATAGAAAAAGTAATGAAAAAAGGAAAAACAAAGGTGATTTTTAAAAGCCAAAGGTTTAACTCTTTCCTTCTTGTTATTTTTTTCCTTTGATACATTTTTTAGCATGATCATACCATGTTAGTGAGCTTTTGATGTTGGCTATTAGCTTTTTAGGTGTCATACTTTTTTCTTGATTCTAATGTGCTTAATTTTATTAATGATGTGTTTGGATGTTGGTGAGTTATCAAAGTTCTCCATTCCCATTCTTCATATGTGGTAAGTTTACGTCTACTTAATGATGAATTTTGCTTTATGTCTTGCATAATTTTTAGATGCTTCATGTGTTATTTGCATACATCTTCCATAACATGGCTTAACTATGTCATTTTCCATGCGTAGTTTAGGATATGAAATATCATCATATGCTTGTTACGCCATGAGTTGGTGCTTTGATGTTATATTGGTATGTTGAGATAATGAAATGATTGATGCAATGCATGTGTCTTTGAGTGCAAAATCTATTTTTATTAAAAACTCCCCCAAAATGAGGTATAGTTATTCTAAAACAATGGACCAACTATGGTTCATGTTTTCCATCACTTGATGCTATTAAACTTGGGGTAAATCAAGCTTCTAATGCTTCGATTCATGGCTAGAAAAGGCTACAAATGTTTTATTTCAAACCCTCCTTAAATTGATTTTTTAAGTCACTTAAGTTATATACTTAATTGTGGGTCTTGTGTGTTTAATTGTGTTTGAGGATTAGCATGGTTAATGAGTTATTCAGGTGATCCCTAAGTCAAAGACTTAGAATAAACTCATTAGCATATTGCCATAGAACCTTGTGATTAGACATTTGCGTGTTCAAAACATAATTCAAGCTTAGATAACCTAAAAAACGTGAATCCCCTTTTTAGCAACTGTAGTAGTAAGTAGCTGAATTAAAAAATTAATTCCTTCCATTATCGGTTTTAATTTTAAAATACCTATTTGCATTAAAAAATTCCTTTTATTTTCTCAAAAAATTCTTAAAATTTTCATCCTTAAGGATACTTTAACCTCATTCTATGAGAGGATATTTTAACCTTATTTTTTCAAAACTCCATCACTAAGTGTTTTATCTTTGGGGACACTCTAACCCAGCTTTCCAAAGGGATACTCTAACCTCACTTTTCAAACTTACAAAAATCCAAATTTTCTCTCTCCCAAACTTTTTTAGGCTTTTTTAATCTAAACCTTTTTTAATACCTCAAATGATGATCAAGTCCAAATGCATCTCAAAATTGCCATTCTATCTATTCCTCAATAATTGAAGATAATTATGAGATACATTTCGACTATCCTTTTTTTATGCATTTATCTAATATTTTTGTGCAATGTTATTATATTCATTTTTATCTTACAACACGTTTCCCTTTATGGTGTCCATTGTGCATTTATGTTTCCAAATCGTTTTTGAAATTATAAGGTAATGTTCCATGTTAATATCTCTCCAGTTATTGACACAAATATTCAATTTTTTAAAATTAAATTCGAAGATAATTTTCATTAAATATCCTTTCCCCACATCTCTAAGGTGCATGCATGGTTTAGTTTCTTCTTCAAAACCTAGGTTCACAATTTCCATAAAACCTTATGATTAAAATTGGATCACACCAAAACAATGACATGTCAAAACCAAAAAAGCTAAAACCAATGTAACACATGGCTAGTGGGTACTGATTTCATGCGACATGAGGGTGTTAACCCTTCCCCATGCGTAATCAACTCCCAAACCCAACTAATGAATCTTTGGTCCTCAAAGACCTTAAAATTGATGTTTTGGGTTTTGTAACTAAGAAGATTGTTTTCAATAGGCATTTGATCATGCGTAGCCTAAAACGATTATTGGCAACTCTAAATTTTTAGCCATTTTGTAGTTGCCATCCAAGACCAGTCGAACAAGCGGTTCATTTGACAATCTTTCCCCTCTCGATCATCTCATTATGCTTGATTTAACTTTTTAGCAACTATCAGATCTGATTCTTTGGTTGCAGACTTTGGTGCTTGAGGAATAGGAGTAGTGTTCTTTTGCTAGATTTCATTTCTTGATGCAGTTGGAGTGTAACATCTGCCACTTTAAGTTAGATGGCTTACCTTTAAGAGGTTAATGTTCTACTTGTTGACTAGATTCTTCAATGATTAAAGTTTTACGTTGGTATTTCCAGGGAACAACCTCATCCTTATAGGGGAAAGGGAATGAAAGATAATCAATCATCTTTGGCATGGGCTAAATAGGGGCAGCTTTACACTTGGTCGATTGTTAAATAAAACTAATGACCTTACAATCTCATAAGAAAGATTACTCCAATCTTTTTCCATGGCTTTGATAGATGATATCGCATTTGCTAACTAGGTATATGGGGCTTGCTTTTTATCTTAGAATTCAATGCTGCCTTTATTCATCGTTCTTTAAACCATAGTAGAAACTCTTTGCACATTTGAAGAGTATGGCCATGAATGGTATAGAATCACAAAAGTCATTAGTTTTTTTTTCTGTTTGTTCGGCCTTGTTAACTAAATCAGCTTGTACTAGGATTTACCAAACTAGATTCATTGGTGTCTTGACCTTAGTTATGCTTTTTATGATCTCGTAGCTATCTTTAATAGTCACTCCTTTCGCATCTGATTTACTATGAGCTTGAGATCAGCTGGTTCTAACATTGGATTTCAACCATTATTTACCCTTAACCTTTTCTTTTCTTTTGCCTTTAAAAGTATTTCTATTGTTTGAGTTACATTTTATGGCCTCATTGATCATTGTAAATAATATGACTACATCTGTGAAGTTTCTCAGGATGCTCTTTGCTATTTTCTCATAATAAAGGGCTTATAATATGTCGACGAATCTAAAAGTCATCTCTTTCTCTATCAATAAAAGGTGAATCTGGGTGACCTCTTCTATCCACCTCAGAGCATCCTACTTAAAGCTTTCATTAGCTTTTTTTCCATGCTTATGAAAGAGAAACAATTTAAAACCCAATCGATGGTAGGTCTCTCCTCATCTATGGCATTAATAGATAGACTGGCTTATTCGTCCCACTTCTTATAGAACATGATTTTGGATTGGTCCATTATCCCTTAGACCATCTCTAGGAAAAATGAGCAGTGTTGCGAAATGTGCCCTCGGCTACAATAGTAGTAAAATGGTTTAGTGGTTTCATTACCTTGGTTTTCAACACACATCACTATTCCAGCCTTTACAAAACCTTGCCATACCTTGCTCATTAATGTCTTGACGTTGCTAATGCTTTTTTTTGCCTAACAACCTTTCCCATCAATCATGGCATACACTCTTGGCTCTATATGGTTAGGAAATGATTAGCTCTAGCATTAGGTGTAGGCCGTTATTCGACCTTGATCACACATTTTTTTAGTAGGCTTGCACCTTTCTCTTGCAATTTTCAATAGAGTGAACTTGTGGTCTGGTATGGTACTTAAATAGACATTCTTATCGTACCATTTAGGATACAACAGTGATCTCTGAGTTTATGAATATAGGGACCACTAGCTGACCTACTAATAGACGAGAGTAAATCTCTTTGTAGTAGTAAGGAAGTGGCTCAAAGTGTTCCCTTTCCTAAGGTGCTTATTGACTATTTAGAGCTCTTATGTTGTTTATGTTATAGGGTTATGTAGTCTGAGCAATGTTTTAAATTTGATTTGACATAAAACTCATTGTTCGAGCAAACTCGACAAATAAAATAGTTATGGCACTGATGAGTAAGGGTCAAAACCCAAGTATAGCATGTAGGGTATTGGATATGGATTTTGAATGAATTTAGCATGACTTTTGCTAATAGCATTCACCTCATTCTCCTTACCCTTTGTCGTTGACTTTTTACTTGACCTAAATGATTTTTTAATGGATATCTTGCCACTTTTGATAGCATTATTAATCATTTCATTCGATATAACCATATTAGCAAAATATTCATGGTTTTCCTACCAATCTATCATAGTAGTGAGCTCATAGGGTGTTGATAAAACAATCATCTATTTTTTGCCCAAAGAAAGGTGAACTTGAGCTGCTTTTTCTTTCCACCTTTGAGCATACTATCTAAAGCTCTTGGAGGCTTTCTTTTCCATGTTCATACGTAAGAGAAGATTCGAGGCCTATAAGGATAAATGCTTATATTAATCAAGGAAAGCACAAGCCAAATCTGCCTATGTTTGAATTCCTATAGGATATAACCTTATATACCAGCAAATGGTTGCCTTAGTTATGCTATTTTAAAAGTAGTGAAATAACAGGTTCTCATTATCCTCGTATCTAGCCATCTTACAATATTACATATAAAGATGGGCAATAGGGTCTGTAGTCCTATTGTACTTTTTAAAATCTAGCATTTTAAATTTAAGCAAAATAATAAGATGAGAAACCAGTCCCAAATCAAGGAAAGCACGAGCCAAATCTACCTATGTTTGAATTTTTATAGGATCTAACCCTATATACCAGTAAATGGTTGCACTAGTTAGGCTATCTTAGAAGTAGTGAATTAGCAGCTTCTCGTTATCCTCGTATCCAGCCATCTTGTGATAGTACATACAAAGGTGGGCAATAGGGTCTGTAGTCCTATTGTATTTTTTAAAATCTGGCATTTTCAATTTAAGTAAAATAATAAGATGAGAAACCAGTCCCAAATATTTGGCACCTATAATCCTAAATTTGTCACTTCTTTTAATAACCCAAAGGCACTTTTCTAGTGACTGATACTTGTTTAAGATCATTTTCTAACAACCTATTTAATTTTTTTTGTTTCGTTTCCTTGTCAGGATATAGGATGATAGGTCTTATCAGTGAAGAGCTCCCACCAAAAAATCCCTGAACCAGATAAAGTACCACTGCTGGGTTAGTGTAAATGAATGGTTGAGTTAATGGGATTGTCACTGCTTGAGGATGTTGTTCCTATGATATTGTTCTTATGATACCTTTTCCTGAATGTTGGAGGCTTCAATACTACCCTTCAATTTGCTTTGAGATTGACTGATTCTTTTCTTGTGTAGATGATTTTTGTTTACCTTTCATCTTTCAAAGCCTTGAAAAATAGCTTTGTTAATTCTGCAATCTGAGCTTGGAATTCCTCATTTTTACGAAGTGATTACTTTAAGACTCTATATACATGAGCTTAAGTCATTCGATAGAGGCTTGGTGATTTTTTCCATTGTTTTTTGATGATTATGTGTGTTATACTGATGATGAACTATAGGTTCAATGTTTTAGAGCACTTTCACTTTAGATTATTAACAGGTTACACTTTTATAATGTGTCGTGAGCATTTTTGATGAGATGACGATGAGTATGCAGCCATGATAACAAATGACATAAAAGAATAAAGCAATAAAGCAAATGCAAAAAGGATAATTGGATTAGGGGGCAGCTTCACCAATAGCATCTTCCATTAAAGCAACAAAATATCCCAACTACACTTGAATACATTTGGAAATGCCTTACACGGTTACATTGCTTGATCACATATTCTTAAAAATGTACTAGTTCTTGTCCATGGGTTCCGATGTGCAGGATGTCACATGTTAAGGATCGAGCCATAACCATCATATCAATCTCTAACTGGGTCACTTGAATCTACTCGATAAGGTTATAGTGGTTGTCTTGATAATTCTGGTGTGTTTAATCAACTATCTATAGCCACTTTTGCTCCCACCGTTTGAAGGCTCTTACTAATTCATCCACTTAGCCTTGATGAACTTGTAGGGAATGCTCTAAATCTTAAATTCTAAGTGTTAGAATCTCATTCTTGACCAGGTTTGCTCTTAAATCCTAAACTCGAGCTTCTAAATGTCTATTCTTTCTTTGGTAAACTGATATGAGAGCATGGGTTCTAATAACCTTTTCCCTATTAACCTTGGCCTCTTCTTTCCATTGATGCAACTCTTCTTCTAGGGTAGCAATTTCTACCTCCCACTCAACTAATGACTTACCAAGGTGCTGAGACTTGCTTACTTTACTAAGGACCATGTAGTCTTTTGTTAGACTCTCAAGATCCTTTTTAACGTGGTTTTTCTCTTTGTCAACGTAATTTATTTCACTATTCTGAAGATAGAGGTCTATTTCTGATTGACTTTTTTCTTTTTTTAAATGAGTGATTTCATTGGTGAAGGTTGCCTTTTCCTATTCGAGCTCACGCTTGAGCAATTTAATCTCAAAAGGAAATTCATCAACTGATACTTGCGATGTTCTTAAACCGAACAAGGGTAAGGCATCATTGATATGACAAATTCTCCACTCATCATATCCTAGAGTCATACTACTTCCTCTCCATGCAATAGGTTTGTCTTTAAGCATGGAAGGCTAGCTGCACTTTCGATGTATAATTAGGCTCCCCATAATTGGAATCCCACTATTCTAGGTCGATGAAAGGAATGAATTGTCAGCATTAAAATTGTCATAGGACTAGGATGGATGCTTAGCTACTGCTTCTTCATAATCCCATAAATGGTACATAACTGTAATCTTTGCATTAGCATATGATTATCTATGGTTAAAACCAAAAGGCCTTCCAAACCACTTCTTCCCCTCTGAGATTTTAGAATTATTAGATCCATTGCTCCTTATACTTGTCTTAGGGCCATTCTTTCTCAAGGACCTTAAAGATAGGGCTGAAGTTAGGCAAGAACTATATGACATTCTCTTTGCTTTAAGGCAAAAGTGGCTAACAAGCCAAATATGAAAAGGTGGCGTACATCCGATGAAGTAACCCGTACCCACTTTCTTGCAAAATTTGAGACTCGAATAGTTTTAGCAATGATGGTAGGTATGGGATTGATGTTGCAGCATAATTGGGGAAAAAGATCTACTATCGTCCTTTCAACATGGCTTAATGATTTTAAAAATATGACCAGACCATATATCGCCAGTGCATAAATATCTTGAATTTTTTGGATGTCAATGATATTCAACATTTTTTCTTTCAAGTTGGCCCATGACATACACTCACCGTTCTCCTTCATCTTGATATGAGTATCAATCTAGGACATTATTGCCCAAAGAGTCTAAGCCAATCTTTTCTAGAATGTTAAAGGTTGCAAGGCCTTACAATATATTCTATCGATCTTGGGCCTCATAATATTGAATAATGCAGCATACTCATTGACTATGGGAACCAAATCCTCACAATTAAAAGTGAATCACCGATATATCGAGTTTTAGAACTAAGATCATGCTCGTAACAGGCCAACATCCAAATGGATCTAGAGTAAAAGGGCTATATCTCTGTACTTCTTTGTGAATTATTCCCTTTTGGTCCTATTCCAGCTGGTCTATATATATTCAAATCTTACTAATTGTTCCAATGGTACACTATATTGACCCTTTCATGTGTCTTTAAGATAGACTCGAGTTTGAGGACATCTCTATCTTCATGCTATCAGTGCTACGACTGTGCTCAAACTTCTTCAAAAGGCTTTAGATCAAAAGTGGACTGTTGCTCTATGATAAACACCTGCCACTGAACATTGAACCAATGGCCAATTGTCCCACGATGACAATGATTATGATAAAATAATGCATGCGTCAAACAACAAAGCAAATAGGAGATGAGTTAGTGACAATACAAAATAGTAACCATAAGAATAAGGGAATAAAAGAATAGTAAAAAAAATGTATCACAAATTGCCCTGACCGTAGGTGATGCAAATGCCTAGGGGCAAACATGACAATTATGAATGTTGTGATAGTAAATCAATAGTATAACAACATGTCCACATTTAAAACATGCCTTTAATGAAGAGATACGATATCTTAGAGGGATAAAAATCAACCAACTAAGTGGTGACATTCGTTCATCACCCCCTATGGAGGGTACATGTTAAACCATCATTTGGATAACATAATGGCTTGTCCAAGTCAGATATGACTCTTTTAAGATGTCATGGGGCATTGTAGGCGATGGCATTCATTGACCATCACCTATTTATTGAAGAAGGCTAGCCATCTGGTATAAAGTCATGCCCTAAAAAATGATCATGAAATAAAATGACAAATGTGAGTGACAATGTTTATCCATCATCGCCAATGTAAACATTGTATATAAGAGTAAAATTAAGAAGCATTTCCTTGAGTGACCCTATTTTTTGAGTTATCTAATAGGACTCTACTATAGTTTGACATGGTTTGGCTCGTAGGGTTCAATAAATGAGTTTAAGTTGATGCCTATAGTAGTATCCGAGTTGCTCCTCCATCTGATAAAGATAGTTGAGGCACCTCAATCCTAGGCTGATCATGAGTTTGATGGAATAGGTTTGATCGGATAGATGTATTTTTTAATGCAGCATAATAGATATAGGTAATTTACACCCTAAAAGGTCTAGCCATATCGATGAGAAAGGGTACTCACAAAGGTAGAAAATCGAGTTAATTTTAATTCCAAAAACAAGTGATGGCATCACACTATCTACTTTCCTAAATTTATTCCAGGTAAATTTGAAGGCTTTATAGGGTGAACAAGATACCATTGGAAAGGTAACTTGATGAGGATTAATATTAAAATATTTCAAAAGTCTGAGAAACACTAGCTTGATGGAATTAATTTTTGAAATTGGGTTTGTTTCAACACTAGTAGCATACGCAAGGGAAAAGGTATACTGGACTTTTGAAAATCGCATTGGACTCATTTGACATCATTAAATCATAAATGATACCTTTGGAAAGGGAATTTCACAAACATTTTAGAAAAAATATTTAAAAAAATTTAGAAAAATCATTGGTGGGCTAAAATAGCCTAAACAGAATGTAGTTCACTGGTTCTAGGTGTTCCAGACTGCAAAAGTTCAAAAAATCATAACTCCATATTCTGGAATGATCCAATTGGAAAATGAAAATTCTAGAAAGTTAATTCAATGCTCTTTCAAGGAAAAATGTCAAAAAATTCTAGAAAAATGTGTTTGTTCTTGAAAACAATTTTTTCAATGGTAGGCATAGTGTAACCAAAGCAAAAATAGGAAAGTTTTTAGGTAATTTTGGGTTTCTTAGGACTAAAGTTAAGCAAAGAGAACGTCCGTGATAAAAAATTGGGTGACTTGGGTGTTGCAAATTCATTCTACAACCCAGATTAGTTTGGAACGATGAAACAACCCATTGACCATGCCATAAATGAGGGTACTAAACTCAAGATCAAGGTTTAATATATTTACCAATAAAATGGGGCATTTTTCTAAGAAAATAGCATTTCTTATTCAACAATGAATCCAAGCCTAGAAAGTTTGATTTGTCTCCAAGATTGGAGGACAATTTAGTGAAAACATTAAATCCATGCTGGTCTCCATCTATTGGAGGAAGCGTAGATCTAACTTGGAGGTTTTTGAAAATCAATTTTTTACAACAAACAAGCTAGCATTTTAACAAAAAAGTTATAAATGAGATGCAACATATATATAACAGTGAACATGGACAACGTATTCAAACAAACAAAGATGATATTTTAAAAATGGAAAAGGTGGCAAAATGTAAGATGATGATGAGTAAGATGCATAAAAATGTTAGCCTTATAAATGACATCTAGAGTCAAGTCATGCAAGATGGTAAAAAATGTTTAACCAAAAGAAAGAATGTTGGAATGTTAAAGATGATATTTTTGTTTCATGAAACCTATCAAGATGCAAGAAATGCATGAATATGCTCAATACTATTAGGTTAAAGATTTAAGCATGTGTTAAGTATGTGAAAATGAATAAAATAGGACGAAGATGCATAAGCATGGTATGTTGACCATCCAACAACACCAAACATCAAAAGGATTATCAAAATTCTAGGACTACCATAACCAGAGCCATAACAATGCCTAAGAATTTTAGAAAGATCATGGTAACATAAAAAGGTCACTAGAATGATGTGAATACTGAAAAATAAAAAAATGAGTATAGCAAGGGGAAAAAATATACTAAAGCTTCAAACTTTATCCTTTTTCTTGAGCAACAACCTTGGACTCACCTCTTCCCTCTTTTGATGTTGAATAGCAACAAAGTTATGTAAAGAACAAGCTTTGTAGTTAGGGTGTGGATGAGGGAGTTTTAAAAGGCAAGATGAGAGGAGTAGAGGGTTTTAGAAAGGCTTTTAGTGGTGCTTTTAAGGAGTTTTAGGAATAGAGAAGGGTTTTTAGTTTTATGTGATTAAGGCATATTGAGAAAATGTATTAAAGTGAGTGCTTTCTACTAAGAATGTTTGTCCAGGGTTCCATGTTCTCTGTGTCCCTCTTAGCTGAGCAAAAGTTGGCATATATAGCCACATGAATATGATGACAAAAAAATGCAAAAAGTAAGAGTATTATGGGGTTTTGGTGCATGTAGCTCATGTAAAGACAAGGTACTATTCTGAACTACCATGTAAACCTATTTGTTTCTCAGCAAAAACAGTGGACCAAGGCCACTTATGCAGCTAAGCACTGAGAAAAATAGGCTTTACCCTATAAGAACTTGCATAATGTTTTAAAATAACCCCTATCATGCCTATTTGGACCTTAAAAATTTGTTAAAATCCAATCACAAGTCCAAAGCTGAGGCTTGGTATGAATTTCAATGATTTTTGGTGCAAGAAACATGTTTAAGTCAGACTTTTAGACCAATGGTGCAAAGGTTGAAAAATGGCTTAAATTGGGCGAAAATGCCTTGGTGTATCAATACAAAACATTTTGTTTCAATACATAAGGCAATTTTTTTTGCCTATGAGTATTGATATAATGAAGTATGTATCGATACCAAGAGCAAAAAATATTTTCAATCTTAAGACATAGAGGCCTGTATCGATACTATAAGGGCTTGTGTTAATACTCTTGCTTAGGTATTAATACATTTGGCTAAAAATCATGATTTTAGCTACTACCAAGGCCTATGTTAATACTAACTTGCTAAGTATCGATACCATACCTTTGGTCTCAATACCAAACCCTCTAGTACATGTGAAAATTTCAATTTTTACAGATGTGAGAGCTTGGTTTCAATACCTTTGCACCAATATGACTTGCACATACCTTAAGCTCTCTGAATTTCCTTACTTTGGTTGAAAATGATATGAACTTGAACTGTGCTTATTTGTATAACTCCAAGGATGCCTAAGTTGATGATCTTTGATGCTTTAGATGATGGCTCGAACAAAATAGGGTGTCCACAGTATGCCTCAGAATTTTTTATGAATTGTACTCTTCTTCTTTTAAATGAAATACAATTACTTGGTTTTTTTTCCTTTAATTCCCTTTTATAACACATGCAATCCATTTGCATCATATTTACAATTTAATTGATAATGCTTGATAAATGGACAAAACTGATTTGAAAAAAATGAAAATTTTATAGGAATGTTGTTTCACATCTAAAGGTCAAAAATAAACCTTAGAACCATAGTCTGGCCTTACCTTTAGACCTTTCTTTCTTTAAAACATGTTCAAAACCTTCCTTCTAACAAACCTTAGCAAAATGTTAAGAGTAAAAAATCTATTTCTGACCTCTCTCATTAGCACCTAAAGCACCGTTAGACCACTATGACTACCAAAATGACCCTTTAAACCAAATTTGAAAGATAAGTCTATTGAGCTTGCTAACAAACTTAATGAGTGAAGAATCCAAACATGAGCCAACTAAGCTTAGGAACCATTCTTTACAGGTACGAGCCATCCATACCCTCTAAAAATAACAGTAACACTCCTAGCCTCTAAACATCAAATGTAAGATTGGTCAAGGCCAAGATAATAGGATGCTCAATTAAACTCTTGGATGAGTAAGTGACTCAAAACACCATGACAAATTGCTAATTAGGCTAATAAACCATCATAGTGCATAATTTACGCATGCATCCTCGTGTACCATTCATACAACAATTAACATATTTTGGGTACTAACTTCTGACCCCAAAAGTTAGACTAGCAAAGAATCCTAGGTATAGATTCTTGCTTTTGTAAAGCCCCAAAGGACTTCAGGTAAGAATTCTTGAACCTGCAAGCTCGCAAATCGAAAAGCCATCCAAGTAAGGTATCTAAACACGTATTCTTTTTAGTTCATAAAGACCTAGATGCATATTCACTTTAGTACACAAAAAGTTAGGCATCAATCAAGTCTAGCCATAAAGAGCTAGGCATTAGTCAAGTCTGTCTACAGCTATCAAGTTGGTCCATAAAAAGCTAGGCACCAATCAAGTTTGTCCATAAAGAGCTAGGCACCAATTGAGTCTGTCCACAAAGAGCTTGGCACCAACCAAGTCCATCTACAAAGAGCTGGGCACCTATTGAGTCTGTCCACGAAGAGTTAAGCACTTGTCAAGTCAAAATCCACATTAACTGGCACCTATCTAAAGGGTCAAACCTTACCCAAAAGCCGAGTAGAGAAGTTAAACCATACAAAAAATTAGACTTTTATCAAAATCACCACTAATATATTGTAGCCATCACGATGAAACGTTAATTAAATCTTATTTTTGTAGGCACTCAAGAGGCATCATCCCTCCCAAGACAAAATAGTGTCTATTTGCCTTTACCCTATTCTTGATACTTAGTAATGACTGTAAAAGGACAACTGTAGACCCTATTTTATCTAGGCCACTATTCAAGGCATTAGAGGTCATTATTTGGGATGCTGTCGAGGTCATTCAAAAGAGCATGGATTTATTCTTAGTCATTCTTATCTTAGGTAAGAGCTTTCGAAAGTAAAAAATGCATAAATTTTATATTTTTTCATGAATGTATCTATGTATAGGCTTTATGTCGATACAAAGCCTCTATGTCATTAGAATTCAAAATTTTACAAGTCGTATAAATAAAAATAGGGCTTATATTGACATATTCGCTTAATGTATTGATACATTGGTTAAATGAATTAATACAATGCTTGGTAGTAATTAAGATTCAATTTTTGTAAAAAATGTATTGATATATAAATGATTCTATTGATACATTCTAGGATTTTTTCCTAGCTGTATCAATACAATATGCAATATATAGATACATCTAAGCAAAATTGCCTAATTCATGGCATTTTTCAACCTTGGCACCATTTATTTAAAAAACTAATTTGGTCATATTTCTTGCACCAAAAATCATCAAAGTTCATACCAAGCCTTGTCATTGGACTTAAAATTGGACTTAATTGATTTTTAAAGCCTAGAACAAGTAGGAAATGGACATTTTCATGAAATACATAACTTGTTGGGGGCAAGATTGGACTTTCCCCATTTGCAAGCTACATGAAGTAGTCTGCTCTACCACATTGGCTATTAAAACCAATAAAAACAAAGACATCTGAGCATATTGCCTAGAGCTAACCCCATGATATAATGGGAAAACTAAAAAATTTCCTCATGTTGGCTCCTCAACATTGGCTGAACATTTATTATAAAAAAGCTAATTTTGGCTCAGCATAAGGGGACATGAACCATATTTTTCATAAAAACAATCCTCCATTTTCATAGCTTTTCTAACAGTTTTCCAAAACTTCTCCAAAACCTTGATTACCTACTTCTTTTCACCACCAAACTCCTCTCCATCCACAGTATCACTTAAAAACTCATTTTTGCCCTTCCTTCTTACTCATTTATTGCAAAAAAAAAAAAAAGTGACCCAAAAACTAGAAACATAGAAAACCATAAGAACATAAAAATTATAGCTTTGAGGGGACAAGAAAAAAAAGTTTTTTTAAGCTTTATTGGTATTTTTTTACACTTTTCTTTTTATTTCATTGCATATGCGCTCATGCCATCTTAGCTAACTAATCCTCATGGAACCATGACCTTCTTAGGAAAACATGTATCTTTGAGTTGCTTTGAGTTGGTTTTGATTATATTTGGAGCTTGTGATGCCTTAATGTTGGTTGAATGCAAAAAAAATCACATTTCTAGCTCATTCTAGAATAGCCATTGTTTCATTGATTCTTGGCATTCTCCACCATCTTTCATGCATAGTACTTAATGATACATTGTTATTTTAAGATGCTTTGATGTTCTATTAAGCTTGACTATGCTTTATGTGAGCTTGTTGACATAAAAATAATTTCTTTGATGTCGTAAAAGTTTGCCATCAATTTTTTCATACCATGGAAGCATTATCTTACATGCACATACCATATTTTATGTTAACATGCATCCTCTTAATTATTCATGCATTTATCTACATTTCTTACATTTTAGTATGTTTCATATGATAAAAATGTTGCCTTATTGTTGCTTCAACATATGTTTGTCGTAAATGTCATGTTTATATTCTTTAGATGATTAAAAATGATTTCTTGATGCCTTTCTTTGGTATTTGTTTTCTATAAAAAACCTATTTTCAAAATCCCTTAAAGTTAAGTCTATGTCACCTCCAATCAATAGAGACCAGCAAGGATTTAATGTTTTCATTAATTGATCTTCAAACCTTAGGGAAAAATCAAGGTTTCCATGTATGGATTTATGGTTAAATGAGGTTAAATATTCTAGTTTTCAAAATAAAATATCTTTTTTACTTGTTTTAAGTGTTTATGTCTAGATTTTGAGGTCTAATATCCTTGCTAGTAACTTTGGTTAATGGGTTGTTCCATTATTCCAAATTATTTTTAGATTATGTGAACAAGCTGGCAAAGTCATTGTCATTGATCTTTGTTATAAACATTCAGATGTCCATAACCTAAGCCTAGATGTAGAAAACACAAAAACTGAAAAAGCTCTCCTATTTTGCTATGACAGTACTATAGTGACAACTTGAAAAATCATTTTCAAGCGCTAAAACACTTTTTGGAATATCCTGATATTTTCCCTAAAAGGTATCGATTACCTTTCCAACGATGTCTCATTTGCCCTTAGATCATTTTGAATGATGAACTTATAATTTCTCAAACCCTTCCCTTAGAATCAATGATTTGCAATCTATTTGGGCCATTTCAGCCTACTGGATGATTCTTGTAGATTTCTAAAATATTTTCCCAAAACTTTTGTGAAACTCCCTTCCTAGAAAGGTATTGTTTGTAATTTAATGATTATGAATGACTTTGGGGTGATTTTTCAAATTTCGTTACACCCTTTCCCCTACATAAGCTGCCAATTTTGATGCAAACTCAACTTCAAAAACTAATTCCACCTACGAAGCGATTTTTCATCTTTGAGGATACTCTAACCCTAATTTTTTAAAGGGATACTCCAATCATACTTATCAAACTTCAAAAATATAATTTTCTCTCTTCTAAACTTTTTTAAGCTTTTTCAATCGAAACTTTTTTTATACCTTAAATGACCAATACGTCTAAACGCATCTCAAAATTATCATTCTAATTATTCCTTAATAATTGAAGACAATTATGAGGTACATTCTGACTATCCCTCCTTTTTACGCTTTTGTTTGTTTATTTTTATGCAATGTTATCATATTCATTTTCATCTTACTAACATTTTTCCCTTTATAATATCCATCATGCATTCATATTTCAAATTTTTGTAAAAATTATAAGGCAACGTTCCACATCAGTATCTCTCCAGTGCTTGACACAAAATATCTGATTTTTAAAATTAAATCCAAAGATCATTTTCACCAAAAATCCATATGTTCCCCATATCTCTAGGCTGCACACATGATTTAATTTTTTATTTGAAACCCAGGATTAAAATTTTCAAAAAAAATCATGCATTATAAGGGGATTACATTAAAATAATGACAAGTCAAAACCAAAGAAATTGAAACCAATGTAAGACATGGCTTGCGAGTATTGATTTTGAGCATCACTAGGTGCTAATCTTGCCCTACATGTAATAAATTATGGAACCTAACCGATAAATATTTGGACCTTGTAGACCTTGAAATCGATGTTTTGAATTTTGTAACTTGGAATATCATTTTCAATAGGCATCCGATTATGCCTAAGCCTAAAATGATCAGTGGTGACTCCAAGTCTTTGTTTACTTCATAATTGCCATCCAAAACTAGCTGGACAAGCAATTCATCCGATGGTCCTTCCCCCAGCTATCATTTTATCACACCTAATTCAAATCCCGACTAAAGGATAACTTAAAGGTAATTCTCAACATTCCTTTTAAGTTTTATGTGTCATCATCTAAAAAATTAATGTGGGTTTGTGCCAAGTAAGGGGCACATTGTGACAACATGATAGGTAGCCAATATGTGTACCCAAAGTTTAAGGTTTGAAGTTTACCCATCATCACTTTTTGTGTGTCTTAGAGCACCCAGTCAACTTGCTTTTCTCCTTATTACTTTAACACACCTACAAGAGACTTTCACTCGCATTTTGATACCCAAATTGCTTCAAGTCCTTGAAGTTAGTTACAAAATCCCTTATACCCTTAGGAACCCACACTTGCCTAATTTTATATTGAATCATTTTTTCTTGATAGGACAAGTATATGTTGTATGACCATGAAAATTGTAATAAGTCATTTAGTCATACTAACTTGCAAAAAGTTTTCAACAATAATTTTTTTTTTTCATTTTTCAACTTTTTAAGTATCTTTTTCAAAACATAATTTTCTTTTTGATAAATTTCAATTTTGTTTTAGCAAGCCTCAAAATTTATTTTCAATTTTTCATCAAGGCTTTCAAATTCATCCTTTGTTTTTAGTAAAAATTTATTCTTAACTTTTTCTTTTGAAATTATTTTCTTACGCCTTAAACACATTACTTCAAATTTATACCAAGCTCATCATATGCATTTGGGAATTCATCAAAAGAACAAAAATTTAAATAGCATGTGTCAGAAGATACCTCAGACTCTTCAAGAGCTATGAAACATGACACATTTGGATTTGAGGAAAAGCTTAAACATGGTCCAATTTCATCATTTGTCTTTTTCACTTGTTAAGCATTGGCTTTCAGCAAGCTTTTCTTCTTCTTTCTTCTTGTCCCTATAGTGTTCCTTTAAAATTTCCCAAATATCCCTTGAGTTAACATAAAAGGAGTCCAAGTTAAGGTTTTTATCACCAGAAGCTTCATAAAAGAGGTTCATGGCCTTTGCATCCTCTTGTTGTTTTTTTTTTCATGAATTTCTCTTCATTTAAAGCTCTAACTCCATTGTTGATCATATTTCAAGCTCCTATATCTTAGGCCATCATAACAACCTTCATCATTATTTTCCAAGCCTAAAACTCATGGTTTTCAAACTTTGGAGCCTTAAGAATGTCTTTATCACTTTGTATTGTCTTTGGTCATTTAGCATGGATATTTTCTCGAGGCTGTTAAACCTAAAAAAAAAAAAATAAGATCAAAGCTCTACTACCAATAGTTAGACCTTATGGTGAATGAAATAAAAAGGGGGTGAATTAAATTCTCAAAATTCTTTTGCAAATAAGAACTTTAAGTATATAAATTAAAAAATCTAAATAATGAAATACTTAGAGTTATAAGTTGATGAAATAAATAAATAAATAAATGACTAAGGGATTGAGAAACAAACACTTAAATTTATAAAGGCTCAGTTTCTTGGCTACATCTTCTCCCTTAGCCTCATTTGCCAAAGAGTTCCTAATTCACTAACATTGAATTGGTACTTTACAAAGACAAAGTATAACCTTTAGAACTCTATACATTTTCCTTAGGCTAAGATAGTAACCTCTGCCCTATTTATCTTTCTAGGCTAAGATAGCAATCTTTCTACCTTTTAATGGCTAAGGTAGTAACCTTTTCTTTTTACAAAGTATTGGGTGTAAATAAAGGAAACCTCTAAAGCTAGGTGTTTACAAAGTTTAAACACAAAGGTGAAGAATTTTAATGATAAAATTTACAAAGGAATACAAAGATAAGAAGTAATCCTATAAATAATTTGAACTAACTTAAAGCTTGGAAAGATAAAGGATTTGACCATAGATTTATTCTCTTCTTGATTCTTGCACTAAGGAGTGTTGGTGAAGTCTATTTATAACATGGAAGTGGCTTATGGCCATTAAGAAGTGATTAGGAAGCTTTGGAGCCACTGGAAGCTTTATAAATGTGATTTACCATTATGCCCTACACTTATGTATCGATACATTTTGTAAAATATGACCGTTATAGCCCATTGTACCGATAGAGGTCAAAATTGTATTGATATATGATAGGATTAAATCAATACATGACAAGGTTTCAAGATTATTTAGCTGCTGTCAAGCATTATATTGATTCATACACTTAGCATATCAAACATTCATACTAAAATCATTTTAAAATATTTTTCATGACTTTAAAGCTTATAAAACTTATCCCAAAAATGTTTTATACTAAAGTATGCAAATTAGAACACATTTTTAAATAAGTTAAGGAGTTAAAAACATTTTGGTATTTTTCCAAAATATTTTCTAATTAATTCAAGGAAAAACACTAAGTTGAAAATATTTAATTATAAGCTAGTTAAGGTTAAGTTTTCACACCAAAATCGAGATTAGTTCATGGCTAATATAGCTAACGATATTCATATTTTTCGATACAATAGTCATAACATTGAGCTTAAACAACCTATTGCATAAATATCCCTACCCACATACATTCCACATTTAGAGAGTACAAATTTGTTAGAATCAAAGACCAACTAAACCCTTTCTTACTCAATAAAGAGTCGAAAACCAAATTCTTGCAAAATTTCAAGAGCATAATGAATTTTTTAGGGATAGTTCTTTCTCAGAAGTCATCTGAACACCATCTTTCCATGGCCTTATACTTTGCAAACCGAAAAGTTCCCCATAAACAGTTGCTTATCACTAGCAACTTTTTTATACTCAGTAAAACTGTTTCTATTAAAACAAACAAGACAAATGGCAACCCATCATGTCTCTTGTGACACAACAGTAGTAAGCTTCATTTTTATTACCATCAACCAAGTTGGCTTAAGCTTTCTTGTTTTGATGATAGTCTTTAGCTTGATGTCAAGCTTTATTGCACACATAAGAAGTTCCCTTGAACATCTTGTCACCAGGTTGCTTATTACCTTCAAAAGAACTAGAACCAACTTATTTCTTTTTGCTGATCTTATGCCAATGTTCTACATCATTTGAATTGACTTTCATAGTTTGAACTCTACCTTATCTTTTTGAACCATGTTTATCTTCCTTGATTCTTACCCCAATAATCAAGTCCTCCAGATTCATCTCATTTCTTTTATGATTGAGATAGTTTTTGAAATCCTTCAAGGTAAGTGGTAGTTTATCTATCAATGTAGCCATCTTAATTAACTTGATAAGCATCATACTTTCGATAATAACCTGATGGAGGATCAACTGAAAGTTTTAGTATTGACTGATCATGGCTTTTAAGTCCAACATCTTAAAGTCTAATAACCCGTCAACCATAAATTTTTTCATGCCAGCATCTTCAGTTTTGTACTTCATATCTACGGACTTCTACAATTCTCTCACTATTTTTTCAGACTATGCATGTTGTATAACTTGTTATCCAATCCATTAAGGATATAATTCTTGTCTAAAAAATCAGAATACTTGCATGCTTCCACTATGGCCATAACTATAGTATTAGTTTCTCCTTCTTAGGGAATCAGGGTCTTTTCTTGTAAAAACTAGGCTAAATTCAAAATGGTCCAATAAAACAGTGTCTTTCACTGCCAACATTTAAAGTCCATACCACTAAACTTCTTAGGCCTCTCACCATGCATAGCATATGGTGGTAATGGTGTTACAAGCACACTAGAATTATCAATAAAGGGTTTTGATGTTTGTTGTTCAAAATTAATATGATAAACTTAGTAATAAAACTTGATATAAAAACAAATTAAAATGTGCACTGATAATAATTTGTATATATATCTAAAGCATGCAAAAACACAAACAATAGAGATATATATAACAACAAAGCTAGTATTAAAACACTATATATAATAATCAATTAAAACAACATATAAAAGAGTATATATCTAATACACAAATTTTAAAAAATATATGCAGACAACTAAGTCAAATTGAAACAATATATATTTTGATAAAAATGATGAAAATAGTATTAAAAATATATATAAAGAATATCATTTTAAGATCGTTGAAAATTTATTCCTAGTATCATCTTACAAATTATAATAAAATTATGTTATCGAGAACAGAAAGAGAATAAATAAATAACAATGACTTACAAATGTCATTGAACATAAAACAATAAGATTGAGTCATGGTAAAACCTCTGACCTTAAGATGATATTGCCTATCTCTCAAGGCCTTAACAAAAAGCATAACTCATTTCCTAGGTTTCCTCAATCAGATTGCATTTGGTAGCACATTCAACGGCAACGCATCAATTCAATGGGTGCAATGATTCTCCCTCACGGATGATAAAACTAAAGAAAAAATTAAAAGAAAACAAAAACCAAAAAGACTAAAACTACTTCTAACAAAAAACTGTGCAAATGGTTTTTAAAACAAAATTTGAATCAACCAAAAAATAATTTCAGAAAGATTTTAATTCAAAACTTAAAACAAACATAACTGTTGAATTAAAAAAAAACGAATATGTCTTAATCAGAAAACCATGATTAGTTGGTTGGATTGGGCTTTAGAAAATTGTTAAATTTTAGGCTAAAAAATATAAAGCAAACTCCATATTTAACCCTAGTTTGATTCGGCATGCATATATGTATGGTCTCACCAAGCTTTTAAGGTTTTAACTTCCATAAAACTTGGGTGTCCTTTAAAGCTTA
>JAQSVH010084953.1:0-32198 GCA_029448705.1 Adansonia digitata | reverse complement strand
TTTGAATATAAATTGCCTGGTGGAAATATTCATTTATAATTGTCTATTGATTATTAGTAAATTTTTCATTATATCTCTATTATTGTACCGATCTTTAATCATATAATAACTTTTCAGTCCGTGGATGCCCAACCAAATTAAATCTGTACAGTTTCAATTTGATTTGACAAATTTTCATATTCTTGTATTTAGAATAAATTATAAATAAATTTAGTTGTGATTTGGTTGCTTCATTTAAGGTGGATTATAAGGCACTGAGGTATAATTTTTTGGTACTTGATAATTTTGTTTTTTAAGGTATTTGTTATAAGTTTGGTGTTACATGTCAGTTTGGTCTTGAACATATTATATTTGATATTAGTTATTTGATTTTTATTACTCTTGGTTAATTTTCAACTAAAGCTTCTTAATTTAGTTTTTTAAACTTCTTAATATAGTTTTTTCATGAAAAAAGTTTATGCAAAATGAAATATTTGTTATTTGATTTTTATTACTCTTGATTAATTTTCAATTAAAATTCTTAATTTAGATGTTTTAAATTCTTAATATAGTTTTTTTCATGAAAAAGTTTATGCAAAATGAAATATTGGTTATTTGACTTTTATTACTCTTGATTAATTTTTAATTAAAAATTCCTAATTTGTTTTTCCTTTTAATCCATAAAATATTTATGCAAAATGAAATATTAAACCTTCCTATGATTGTGATCAATGACCATTTCATTTTTTATGCATGACATAAATGAGTCAACACACATCCTTTGTTTTATTTTTCTACTCTTCCATATCCCAGATTTTGAATTTTGAATTCTGGTAACATTTTTTTTTCAAGTTATGTAATTAAGTTTACATACCATCCCTTTTCTTCAAATTAGGCTTTCTAACTTATTTCATTCCTCAAACTAGGCCTTGTGGACATTAGTGCTCCATCCGAGAGGGGTTCTAGATTAAGAGATACCTGGGGACATTCAAAATTGAGAAAAACTAATTAGCGGCATGAAACAATTGTCTATAATAATAATAAATTGATTAATTATTATACTAAGTATAATTTGATTCTTATAAATAAAGTAAAGAATGATTTTAATACAATCATTAAGAAAATTAGAAAAAAAAGAGTGATATTTCGACTAATTTTTGTTGATATTGCGATTTAGTTGCCTTTGCTTGCTAGTTGCTGTGAAAATAGCCCCCCTTCCATTTACGGGCTGCTTAAATCTATACGTATATACCTCTATATAGCTATATATATATATATATATATACACACCTATAGATTAAAATCATCCCAAGAGGGTCCAAATGCTGACACCCGTCCTCTTTTTCTTTTTTTGGGGTCTTTTTCAGTTTTGAAAAATTACAAAATAGATTATTCAATTAAAAATATTTATACTTTGTGATAATTATAAATTTTAATTGGTAATAAGAAAACAAAAGTTTTTAGCTTTTGTGATTAGAAATGATAATGGATAGTAAAAGAATTGATAACTAACACTATTTGATCTTTTTTACATACTTAAATATTGTATATTTAAATATTGTATCTACTATTCCTTAAAGATTCAAAGTGGATTTAGATACGAATACTTAGATAAATGTCATTCAAATCTACTTTGACTTTGATTCAAAAAATGTTGAAAATCTGAATCTATTATTAAAATTCATTTTATTTATACAAATAATGAATCGGATATTAGACGTTATCAGACATCCATTTACATATTTAACTATTGTTCAATTTTATATTCTTGTTTTTTAAAAATGATTTAATAAATTCAAATATTTAGCTAACTTAGTTTCAAATAGATTTTTTTTTTGAATCGAATGCTATTTAGATACTACTATGAGCAAAAAATTTTTTAAAGAATTACAAAATTCATTAATAAACAAAAAATATTTATTATTATTATAAAAATGATTATTAATAAAGAAGTTTTTCTTGCAAAATGAGCGTAGAGAAAATTTTTTTTGAAAGAATTACAAAATAAATCAATAAATTCGAAATATTTATTGTCTACAATATAAAAATTACTAATAAGGAAATAGAAAAATATTTGAAAAAACTTTTGCAATTATATTTTATCATTTGCGAATAAAAAAAAATACTAGTAATTGTAGTTAATTAATTTGAGCACTCACAACGAAAGAAGGTGAAAGTTGATTGGTAAAAAATCGACTTAAGTTTTATTTACTATGAATTTGTTTGTTGATTTTAAGAAAAGTTATTTTATAATTTTATGTTTTTATCTTAATAGATTTACTAATATATATATATATATTTTGCTAGGAGGAAGATGTAACTTGAGATATATAATTTTTTATTAAAAATATAATTGTTCTAATATATATAAATATAAATTAAAACTAAAAAAAAATTTAAATAGATACCTATTTTTAATATAATTGAAATTATAAAATAAAATGAAGTCCTAACGAAGTGGAGAACCATTCTAGTTATAGCATATAGTTACCTTATTCCTTTATCACCCTATTCCATCTTCTAAAGGGAGTGAACGATACCGATTTGTTGCAAATGATAGAATTTCAATTTTAGCTATGTTAGATTTTAATTTTAAGATAATTATATAAATCAATTTATTTAAGTTCCGTCTATAGATAGAAAGATTAAAGTTTTATTATTAATTTTATATAAGTTTTAAATTAAATTAGCAATGTATAACTAATTGATGCAAAACGTTGGTATTTCAAATTATTAAGAAATTTGCATGTAAAAATAAACCAGAATAAGCTCCAATAAAATTCTGACGGGAAATTAAAAAAAAATTACTTGATTAAGAAAGTTATTGAAAAGTGTTGACTTCATAGTTAGAGAGAAAATTCTTTTTCTGCTTTTTTAGTGGGTAGATAATTTTACATGTAATTAAGTTAAAACCAAAAAAGAGAAAAAATTAATATAATGAAAATAGGATGACTATTGTTGGTCATTTTACGTATTAATCAGTTGAAAACATGTAGTTTAACACTTTTCACATAACAAAAAGCAGTAGTTCAAAATCTTAATATAAAAACATATCAACTTTTGGTTAGTCCTTTTGACCAAACAAGTTTTGGATAAAAATTCTAAATATAGGGATTGGTTTATTTAAATTATACTATTATATTAATATAAAAATATTAATATATTTCTAATTTCATTTAATTTTAAAATATTAATATTTTAATTTAATAACAAATAAATATTAAATGAACGATAGAGCTAACTTTGCTTGAACTTAAGCCTAAGATTTTTGAGATTTTAATTGAATTCGATCTTATTCGTAAATTTTTTTTATTATTTAGAAGTAATTATAATTTTTAATTTGGATATCGACAAATAAAAATATACCTATTAAAAAAATAACAACTGAGAACTTTGGACGGTCCCACCATTCCATCCTTAGTTCCATCCTTATCAGTTAATTAATTATTTTAACTTACGCAATGCAACTAATTTATATATATATATATATATTCTCTAGAAGCCTCAAACGCATTTGAATTGAAAATAAAAGATACATTTTCCCACAATTGTATAGGCTCAAAATCAAGTTGAGTTTGTTCAACAAATGAATCAATTAGATTTACATTGGTTAATTAATTATCACTTAACAGATGATCAGTCTTTTGGGTGGATGTGCGTACATACCTAATTGGTATGCGAGAAGGTGCTTTCAATAAATTAGGTTTTTGAATTGAGATATACATGTTTCAGTTTTACACATGATAATCCTTGCAATAATGTTATTTAGTCACATTTTATATATCAAAATTATTAATTTTTAAATTATTAATAAATCTTTTATTTTAATAAGAAATTATTAATTTTTAAATTATTTTAGGTTGATTTTATTTATTTCTTTCATGATTAAAGTAGATAATAACTTAATGCTTTTTTTATTCTTGTAGGTACAAAGCAAGAAGGAGTTTCAAGGTGTAGTGACAATGCAGCACCTCGACCTTAACCAACCCCTAAAAAATAAGCTTAGGCGCTGCGAGGCCATATGCCCAGTGCCATGGTGCCAACCGATGCATAACTAAAATCACTTTGTTTTCTTTTCGTGTGTGCGAAGTTTCTTTTTCCAAGCTTTGGATGCATTATAAATAAGATTTTTTTTAAGACTTGAATTAGAATTTTTTTTACTTCTAAAACCTAGTTTTTCTAAGAAGAGAACAACCACAAAAAATTTACAAGAGGCAAAGAGAGATTCAAAGAAACCTTTTTCTTTTCGCTTGTCTGTTTCTAATGATGAAACTCATTTTTAGTAAGCATGAACTAATTTAATTTTTTTAGGATTGTAATGGAACTCACATGTACTTTCAATTATTTTACCCTCTTTCTTAATTTAATGGTATTGGAGTTATTTATTCAATCTTACTCTTAATGCTTCTAATTGCTTGATAACCAATGAGATTGATTAGACCTTAATAGACTTGGAAAAAGGAAATTTATGTTTAGCCATGGTTTGAATAATATATGTTTCACATGTTGGATTTTATGTGACTCATATGATAAATAAATAGACCAAGGTAATTAAAACTATCTAAATAATGTTGACGTGATAATTATCAAGTAGCACCGATTCAAATTAACTACTCTAGTGATAAGAGTTAAATACTACTAAGTTACTAATTAGAATACAAACTCTTTGATGGTATAATACAATTTTAATTGGTCATCTAGTATAAGTCCTTAGTCTAACTTATATAAATTATCTATACACAATCATAAGGTAATTATGAGAAACAAAGAAATAGACTAGAAGGTTTATATAGGATGCTCATCTTCGTATGCCTGAGCGAGCTAGCATTCTTGTTTAACAATGGCAATAGGTATGTCCCCTAAATTAAATCTTATATCATATTTATTTATTATGATAAATTGATTTACACATGATATTGGAATATAGTTACATGTCATGTATAACTAATTTAGATTATAAGATTAATGAGTTTCTTTTAACTTAATTGTTGATATGGTGAACTAGTTGAGAGCTATATTTTATTAAGACCATTGAAAGATACTTAAAAATAAATTAAAACTCTAGATTAATAACTCAATTTCATTAGTCAAGTTAAGAGAGTAGAAGAGTTCAAATGAAGTATTGAAGAAAATTGTAATCCTAGCATTGCAAAATTTACAGGAATTAAAAACGACCAATAGCTGTCTCTAAAAAATAAAAAAATAATCGCTAAAAGTTTTAGGAACAAAAAGTCATCCTTAATAATCCTACTTTACAATTGCATCCTCAAAAAGTTTTGGTAACAATATTTGTCTATGATTATATTAAACTAAGGGCGATATTCATTTTCAATATTACTAAATTCAAAATGGGGAGGACATTTTTTATTGTTATCTTTTGCCGTCTTTAAAGATCTTTTATTTTATAATTTAGGCTTTCATCTACTGATTAATTAAACCTGATTGTCCTCTATGTTACTTAGTTAGTTAGTTAATTTTAGTTTTGTAATTTTTAAAGGTATGTTTGGAAAAGATTAAGCTATTTTAGCCTTGGTAATTAATAAATTTGGTACAACTCATGCAAAATGATATTCTACTTTTCATTGTATTATTTATGAACAATAGGTGCACCATGCATAGTGAAATCTGACAATAATACATAAATCTTAATTTGATGTATATATATATATATATTTCAATTGTAATCTCTTATTATTTTATTTGTTGATCATAAGAGAATTCAAATATAACTCTTCTAATTCAATTGAGTACCAGTTTGGCATGTGTACTATTGATAAAATCCTGAGTGTTTCAGGTTTGAAAGAATTTAAATATGTAACATTCTCTTCAAATAAATTAATTAAAAAGAGGCTGAATATTAAAAACTTTTAGCAAGAGAAGCATTCACCGTTACGCCAAATGTTGGTTTGGGATGCATCTCCCTTTCTTTAACTAAAAGTATAAGAAGGTGAAATTAAATTATATTATATGCATGGTTGGCCAAGTCTTTAGTTTTTAGGCTGGGAGAGGACAATTAATAATCCGCACTACTTATGAATAAGGTAGCTTGTTTCTAGATGGTGCATGCAGCCAAGCCCATGAACTCTTCGATCCAAGTAGATATCAATTACTAACGGACGGAAACCAAAAAAGAAAAGCTTTGGAAAGAACTGCTGAAGTTTAAAACAAGAGAAAGATGAAACTACAGCAACAGGAAACTGAAATCATATTCAACCATATCCAGAATATGCATAATTAAACACAAGAAAGCTAAGCATTAATATAGAAATTACATGTATCATAATATGAGGGATCGAGCAGAGCAGATATATAATCAAGCAGCATTGTACGATCCCTGGCTTTCATGCCCGGCAAAGTCTGGAAGGGAAGTAAAATCCCCAGGGTAAACCTTACTCTTCTCATGAACAGCAGTACCAGCAGGTTTTCTCTCTTCAGTGGCGGCGACACTGCTAGTTTCCCCCCTCCTTACTCTCTTCTCTGCCATTCTCTTCATCTTTTCCTTCTGGCGCTTGCGCATTAGATAAACCTCAGCATAGCTAGCTCCAATGGAAGACATATTGTGGCACTGACAGCAATTAAAACTGTAGTACACTACGCATGTGATTTGTGGGATGATGAGCAGGAGTCTTTAACGAGGGAATATTTATAGGGGAGGGGGGGAGCTTTCGGAGTGACTTGTGAGCTAGCCATCACTAATCCACAATTCTCAGCGATACTTGCTTTAATTATGGCATTATTATCTTAATGGCTCAGAAAGAGTTTAAGAAGTGAAAGAATATCAGAAAAACTAGTTGTGTAGCTGAACCTGGCACTGACCCTTAGTTATTTTAAAACAAGAAAAAAAAAATTCTTTTAAACTAGTGGATGCATGTTAGTATATAAGAAGTAAACGTAGATAAATAATGGGTTTTGCCTTTTGGGGTTGGTTAGTTTTATTATTGTGGCAAAGGGCCAATTTCCAAAACTTGGTGCCCTTAAACTAAAGGCAACACGTCAGATCTGGCTATGGAGAAAGAATTATGGCAGGTGCACAGTTGTTCATTAATAAGGTTATCTATCACTGCATAGTTGTGTTAAACAACTAATTATTTGAATCTTAATTCTCTGAATCTTTTCCGAGTTCAGCAGTTTTATATTTTGCAGAAATGGAGGAAGGACAAGCTGCTGGGTATAACTGTTTTTTCCGTGGCCTTGAAGGCCACTGATTAATCAATTATATTATTATATTATCATCCACTGTGAGGAACCTAATTAGTGATCAGGACCCCTTACGGTTTTAAAGCAGCGTTATAATTAATTTTCCTTATTTAAGCCTTAAATTATTGGCCTGGTGCCACTAATGAGTGTGATAGTTGTAATCCTTAATTATTAGGAGCGCTACTGGCTTGATTTCCATTTTGAATGGTGAATGAGTTGAAAGGTATTCATTTAGTGGCAGTATTATTGATTTAATACAATTGATGAATAACGATGATAAAATAAATTAAAAAAAATCTGTACAAACCTTCAGCATTTAATAATAGTAGAAGAAGAGGTGAAATATTGATAATGCATTATCGATTGTCTAATTTAAAACCAACTGAGAATAAATAGAAACATTTAATTTTAATATAAAATCCTTAAAAAAAAGTTAACAATGTAAGAAATGTGAGATAGTATTGAGATGCTCCTCCATGTGTAAGTTCACCAAGTGATAAAATCAAAAGATGTTTGACAGTATAACTAGATGTGGCATTAATCGTCCGCTACAAGAGGCAGGGTTTATATATATACGTAAATATAATTCTTCATCAGAAAAAACTCAATTTATGTCAGAAATTAGTATTTCGGATGAGAATGTTGTCGAAAATACTCACATCGCTAATAATATTTAGCCAGAAAAAATTCATCGGGATTATAAGCAGTAGATTCCAATAGTAGTTTTCGTTGGAAAAGCTTAATTCCAATGGAAAATTCAGTCGAAAATAATTTATAATTGACAATTTTTTTTGAAAATTGATTTTGCGATGAAATTACTTATTCTTGTAATTCCTTATTTTTCATCATTAAGGTTATTTTGATAATTTTTTATATATAATTAAATAATTCTATATATTACGTTATAATTATTTTACAAAAAATTTACATGAAATAAATTATATGATTGAAGAAAAACTGTAATTAAATAAAATTATATAAAAATGTCACAATACTTAGATATCAAAAGATCCGTATAAAAGAAAAATGGATGGAGGGCTAGGAAATTCAAACTGCTGCTTGTGCGGCATCAACTACGTCCGCTGCTGCGTCTATTGCTGAGTCTGTTCGATCTGCCCATGTGCTACATGCTTCTTTTGTAACAACGTGAATTGAAAAAACATCTATTACATATTGCTTATAGCATCACTAGTGACGTCAAGATTTTTTGGTAAGGAATAATGAAGGTAATTGATTTTTATAGAAAAAAAAATTGAGAATCATTTTGGGAACTATAAATAGATAGACCTTTTGCCCGATGTATGTTGAACATTCTTTCCTTGAAATCTTATAGATACATTTTGGGTATCATTTATAGACTTTTCAAGTGACTTGTACATATTAAAATTATCCTATGTAAGGATATGGTGACAGCTTTTTATATTAAAAATATAATTAGTTTATATTTTTTATATTTTTATTTTTGAGGAAGATGCAACTTGATATCTTTAATTTTTTTATTAAAAAAATTGTTAGTTTAATATATATTAAAATATTTAAATAAATACTATTTAATATGTTTAACGTTTTGTTGGTTTTTAGAACTATGATTATACTTGATATTAATATAGTTGAGGTAATATGTAACATTAAATATAAAAACAAGCGTATTAAAAATAAGAGAAATTAGGTAAAAACAAGCCTACAAGAAACCTAGAATCAAACAACCAAATAATATGCAGCAATTATTTTGCTTGCTTTGCAGATACAAATTAATCACAATACAAAATGACTGCAAGCAAAGTAACATAGAATACAATAAAAAAACTCTTCCGATACCAATAAAATCCACAACGATTCTATCATTGGTGACATGGCTTGTTGGAACTTTTTCAAAATTAATTATGTAAGGTAAAAAGTTTGCTTTAATTATTATCACGAGATAGTTATTGTTACCTGTATCCAAGAAGTAGTCTCTAAATACATATATAGCTTAGGATTCAAGGGTTAAATTTTTTTTATGCCAAATACTTGCTAAAGGTTGTTGGTGTGATATAAAACAAGGTGGTAGTGATGTTTGGAGCGAACAAATACCGGAGGGAGGCTTCAAGCAAGCAAAACAAGAAAAACCATTGAATATGAGCGCTAAAGGTTGAGTTTGTTAGATAGAAAGGAACAAGAGTAAAATACAAGAGGAGTAAAAAGATGCAATGCAAGAGGAGAGTGGTAAGAAAATGGCCTGATGATTAGAAAAATATCAAAGAAAATGTTGTTGGTTCTTTCAAAAACTCAGCGTTTATGGAAAAGTTGAAAAAGCAAAAAGAATGCCTTTGAATGGGTTATTGTAAACTGCATCAGAGTGGCAGGGGTATTTATATTGAGGAAGAAAAAAAGATATACTGCATTGTTTTTTGTTATAGTATCCTAAATAACTTAGTATAAATCATATACACCAATTTAAGACAAGCATGCCAAATGGTTCATCCAAGTTCTAAACCTAAAACAATTCATTAAATTAGTTTTAGCCACTCATTTACAATTTTTCTTCTTTTAAGCAATTGATTTTTTTAGTATCATAAATTTTTTAAATTTCAATATTCTAAACAATTTTCATGCATCAAAAATAAGAATGAAATGTTATTTTCGCCTCCTTTTATTAGTGATCTATGATTCATACTTTCTAATAGTTTTCAATTTTTATTTATCTAATTTCATTCCTTTCAATTGTACCATTTTACAAGTATAACAAATTCTCACATTTGTCAACAGAACCAAATTAACTCCTAAATATATGTCACATGACAAATTTAATAATTTTTTCCATATTACAAATTTTGTTTCGATTTTTTTTTTTTGTATAAAGTTGATTTGGATCAGATTATTAAATATTATGCTCCAATCTTGGCCTAAAATTTAAATAGTTTTTAACTTTTTTTTTAGGCCTATTGAATGAGACTTGGGTATTTTAACATACTCACTTATTTATTGGACAGGTTTTAATGTTTGATGGTAACTTAATCCAATATTTACTTTTTCTAAATAAAATATAGATGAACTTCTTCTTTCCTTTTTTATCGAATGATAATAAAATATGGATGATGAATTTGTAGATAATTAAAATTTTCAAAGTCTTTTTTTTCTTTAAAAATTCAATGAAAACCTTTGGATTTAGTAATATTCTAATTTTTTAGTATATTCTATTTTTTTTCCAAAATAAATAATGATTTAATGACATTATATAATGTAAAAAGATAATTATATTAAACTTTATGTTTCTTATGAACTTGCAAAAGATATATAAGATAAACTTATTTTTTTGTCTGTTAGCTAATTAGTTAATGTTATAAATAAACGTATATCATTCTCATTTCTCACTTATTCAACAACAACCATTTGCCATCTAAGTTTACTAAAAAAAATTAGGTTCTTAAAAAATTATTTGTTTTTTTGTTTTTGCTAAAATAATATTTTTCTTGCTTTCATTTTAAGAAAATCAAATAAAAGAAAAAATTAAAATAAAGACACTAATCTTTCAATTTCTTGATTTTCATGGTGACTTTGATGGAGAAGTAAACTATTTTTTGTCTTATACAAATCAACATAACTTATATCTTATGTTTATTAAATGATTATTTTTAATTTAAAATTTTCCTATTTGATAAAGAAATAGTTGTGCTTGATTGTGAAATTTAAATATTCAAGAGAGATATACCTAAAATTCTCTAATTAACGTACAATAATTAGAGCGTGTAATTGGTTGCTACTTAATATGTGAGTAGCAATTATAAATCAATAGTAAAATTTTTTTAATTTTATAAATTAAATGTTGCAATTTTTAAAATTATTTTTTAAATAAACTTTAAAATATAATGTTATATATTAATTATGTTTATAAAATTTTAAACTAATCTAAATTAATAAAATAATTTATTAATTAATAATAGACCAAAGATAAGATTTGGATGAGACAATGACAAGCTAATTTTTTATTATATCATAAAAACTATAATAAAAATCCATTCAATTGCACATAACATGCACAATAAGAATTTATTCAACTGTAAATACAAATATCAATTGCACATAACATGGCAAATGCAAATATCAATTGCACATGACATGCACGTTTTTTGATTGCTATGCAAAATGATTATCTCTGGTTATAAAACTTCTCTTTTAAAATGAAAATTTGTTTATCAATTTAATCGGTATTATTTTTTGTTTAATTTTAATTTTTTTAAAAATTAAAATATTGAATTTTAGTTTTTAGTAGATTTATATATCTTATAGATAATGTTATTTAATTTAGATTTACATAATGATATACAGATTTAATGTGAATAAACAAGTTTAGATTTTATGGTTGTTAAACAGATTTAAGTATTACAAAAAAGCAGATATATATAGTTTCAAAGTATTTGATTTTCATTATTCCCTTCAATAAATTTTTATTTTAGGTTTTACTTTATTAAATAAAGTAAACTATTAAATAAATAAGACAACAACAATAACCAACCTTTAATAAATAAAAAAATATTAAATAAAACTTATTGCTTTATCAATTTAATATCCCTTTTTTAGTATCCTTTCTTTTTTTTTGGTTGTTATGTCCTTTAACTGTAAAACTTGATAACATATTTACTCTTGAATACCTGTGAATGGTATAGTTCACTTAGCATCTTGTAAATATATTATTAAGTTTTTTTTTTCTAATTTCTACATGTAATAATAAGTATAATATTTATTTAAATATTACAATTAATCCGTATATCATTATTTAATTACTTTAATCTCAAAAAAGTGAACAGTTAAGGGTAATTAAATTATTATATCAAACACAAAATTACAAAAGAAAATAAAGTTTTAATCCTTTATACTACTTATTTCATTAACAAAAAATGAACTATTTTTATTAAACTTTAATCTTCATTAATTTAAAAATATTTTAATCTTGATTTTATAGAAAATAATTATATAAATTTGTATATGTCATTTATATAAAGGAGGTCATAAACCGCTGTTCTTCTTTTGATATGAAAATAATCATACATCACTACTCCATAAATTGCCGCTTCTAGATTTTTTTTTCCTATATTATATTACATATATTTTTTAAATTAAGTGATTAATATTTGATTAACTAGCTAGGTTACCTTATGAAGGAATAAAATTAAAATATTGCAATAATGATAATTTTTTTCATATACTAAGGGGAGTTTTGATTTGGAAGAATAATGAGCGTATTTTCAAAAATTGAAACCTTTTACTCATGAAATTTTAAACTTTTAGCATTCAATTATAAATATATATATATTTTTTGGTTTAAAAGAGGCTATAACCTGAGGATAAGAGAATAAGTTACAGATTTACTCATGAAATTTTAAATTTTTATTTTCAACTACAAAAAAGTATATTATACATAAGAGGACGTAACTTGAGGATAAGAGAGCTGGTTGAAATGTTGAAATTCGACTTTAGACCTGTTTAATACTATCTCTTAAGTGTTGTTGCTTGAATCAACTAAGTAAAGTCTCAAGTTGAAGACATTAATATTTTTAATGAAAATTAAATCCACCACTAATTAGTAATTACATTAAAGTATAATAATTCAAAACTTATCTAAAATTGTGGCTTTAAAAGTCCTTATCTATAACTATATGTAAAAACTAGTCCAACTGAGGAGGAGCCATAATTTTAACTTTGGCTTCACCTGCAAAAAAAAAAAAAAGAAAGAGGAGTGAAAGAAAGAGAAAAGAAAAAGAAAAAAGAAGAGAAAAAAATGTATGTTATGACATAAGTTATTTTTGTGTGTTCTGAGTATTATAAATTTATATAAATTTTTATATCTTAATAATTCATTTTATATAAATTATGACACATACAAATTATTAAAAATTTATATAAATTGTTACAATTTAATAATTCATTTTTTTAGGTTTAATTATGTTCATATATTTATATTGTGTTCATATTATTTTGTGTCATTTTCATGTTACGTTTTGCATTTTCAAAGAATTCTAAATTTATATAAAATTTTCCAATTAAAAGTTTATTTTATGTAGACTTTAACATGTTTGTATATTTATATTGATTTTTTGTCATATTTTAATTATTTTTTTATGTTACTTTTGTGTCATGTCAATTCATCCCTTATTTTACATAGTTTGTCATAGTGATTCAGCTAAGTGAATTAAAATTTTCCATGTTCATGTTCTACCTAAATGTATCTCATATTTTGTATAATTTATTATATTAATTCAATTTAAAGAAAACTTGTTTGTTTATGTTGCGCTTATGTTATTTTAATATGCTTAAAGTATTATAAATTTATATAATCTTTTATGGTAAATAATTAATTTTATATAGATTTTAATGTGTCATGTTTTTTGTCCTATTCATAATACTTTTCATATCATATGATGTCATGTTTTCATTATTTTTATATCATGTCTTAATTCATCCTATATTTTATATAGTTTACCATCGTGATTTAATTTTAATTTTAAATTCATTTACAAATCATTGCACCTATCATATAGTTATACAAAATCATTTTTAAAACTTTAATCTAATTCTTGAGCCATAGCAAAGACATATTTTAGTGATATTAACATATAACCCTTTTCGAGAATAGAATAAAACATGTATTTGAGTGTGAAAAAAAAAACACATTATGCTTAATAAGATAATTTTTAATTGTCGTTATCGATCCCCTTCAATAATGAGTAGTATCTTTTAGCTACACTAATAGTTTTAGATTAAGATGATTACATGACACAAACACAATACAAAAAACAATTAAAATTTAACAAAACATTAAAAATAATATATACATGATATGAATATATGAATGTATCAAAATTTATAAAACACAAATTATTAATGGGTCAAAATTTATATAAAATATATAACACCTTAAACATGATTATAACATTAAAAATAAAAATGAATACACAAATTATCCAATCTATTTTTAACATTTGAGTTCATTTTTGTATATAGTGAAATTTTTTTTAACTCCACGAATGAAATTAATTTTCATATGTCTTACTTGTTTTTTTATTAATTTTTTATTTTTAATCTCTCTTAAGGGTATGTATCGTTTTGCTTGCTTTAAAAACTTAACTAAGAATGTATGAGAAAATTTCATTTAACAATATGATATGTCTACAATATCATTTAACAATATGACAGGTCTATTTTTTTTAAATAGCATTAATTGTCTTTGTTAATATATATGTTGAGAACAAAATGTTTGTTGGAGTACCAAAACTTCAATTTACATTTGCATAAATGCAAACTAAGGAAAAGATAGGTATGTATACCCAAATATTCATATAATTTTTATGCAATTGATATTTTAAAAATCTATTATTAGATTATTTAATATAATTGAACTCTTCTTGCATATGAAATTTCCAATAAATTTAATATTTATATCATGTTTATAAAAAAAACATAGTCCCTTTTTTGTAAATATTTAACCGTTAAATTTTATTATATTGAATAAATAGTTAAACATTTTTACATTATTTGAAAATTTAACATTCACAATTACGTAAACAAAAATTTTTATTGTAGAATCATGGAATTGATCATTGATGTTTATGACACTTTAAATTAGTTTGTTTAAAATATGTTAACACATATGTTTTGACCCACTAACACATTTATGCCACGGTTAGTTAATAATGTTTTAACCTTGTCTTACATGTATTATATGAGTTTTATATGTTTAAGAGGCGAAATTTGTTATGTCATAAATATGCCAATATGATAATGACATAAAATACAATTATATAAATTCATACATTACTAAAGCCGTTTGTGTCTATTGGTGGTCCATGGGCCATAGGGTCAGGTCAGGTCTAACTATTTTGTCAAAATCAAATTTGGATTTGAAGGATAAAATCCAATCTTCCTATTCGTAATACTATTAAAAATATTTTTATATCAATATTTTTAAACTAAAATTAAAATAAAGTACATTATCTATTATTATATTATTCCTAGTTGAATGAAGCTTGATTTTAAAAATTTTATGTCAATCTTCGCACAAAACACATCAAGCCTATAGGCTTAGGTAGGTTGCTTGACTTTTGAACTTGTTTAGACAAATTAAAATATACTAATATAAATAATATTAAATGATAAAATTTAATATGTAAATGACATAGTTAAGGCTAGTGCTTGCTTTTAAAACTAAACTTTTCCTATTAACATTGACATATGTAATGTTGGCATCATATATGGCAATGAGTTGGAATTGACTTGTATTTAACTTGCCTAAAGCTTAATTTATAATTTTCATTCATGAATCCATGCATTTAACATCATTCATTAATTAAAATGAAATACTTATAATTTTCAAACAAACACAACAATATCTCTTTTCAATATTCAAACATTTGCCGCATGAAGTAGATTTTTGGTGGAGCTGTTTTGAAGTTCAACAGTAATGTACGGCAGAAAATAATGCATCTTGAATTTCATTTTTTTAAAAAAATTTTTGGCCATCAAAATTTCATTTTTGTTTAATTTTCATTTAATTGCTATACAATCAAAATTGAGAGAAGGAAGAACAAATGTGAAATGACTATCCTTTCTAATCTAATAAATTTTTTAGATTCGAAGATCTGTTTAGTTTCTTCTATATAATAATTAGGCCAAATCCAGATTTAATTATCATGTTCAAAGCTTGGCTTGAAATATAAATGGGTTTCAATTTCTTGTCTAGACCAGTCTAATTGGCCTTGAAATTTTGTACAAGACCACTCAGTGCTTGAACACGATTTAAGGTTTGGATGTTGACTGAATATATATACCGTAATTAATTGATAATATTAACAGAAATAATCTCATCATTCATTGCATATAGATATAGTAATTAACAGAAATAATCTCATCATTCATGCTATGCTATCTGTTCATATTTACATTTTCATTTTCATTTCATATAGATACAACAATATATATGCTTATATTGTGTATATTTTTTATATTATAATTTTTATTTTTAATAAATTTTAACATATTAATGATTTGTATTGTATAAATTCATATATATTCATATTAATTTTTATATCTTTTTTTATATTTTATAATTATTCGTATCTAGAATTACAAAGTTTAATTTTCTCCCATCCCATCCCATCTTCCAATGCTCAAATCCTCTATGTGTTCTTTTTCTTTTCTGTTTGCGTGCGTGAAATGGTAAAGACAAACAAAAACCTTCCAATAATGGAAGTGAGACGAGGCTTTCATTAGTTTTTTCCTCTTCCAATTCCGTACATTGAATTTGTATAGATTCTCAACTTTCAATTCCCTTTCAGTATTTTCAACATTGAGGGTGTCTACTAGTAGGCCTAGTGACTTTATTATCCCTAACCCTTTTGCCTCAGTTTTTAAACCTAACTATTTGTTTTGCCTTTTCTTTTTGGGTACTTCGTTTGTTTATGTGCATTGGATTGTGAGCTTTTTTTATTTCTCCTTTTGTCCAATTCTTGCTAGTGCAAAGTCAAAAGACAACCTTTTTTTTTCCAAGATTTGACGGTGGATAGATAAGTATATATGTGTTTGGCAATGTCGTCTTTGTTTGTATAATTAATTGGATGAGAATGACCATTTAATTATTAATTAAATTTGAAAATTTTAGAATTGATACAAAAGTATGACACTAACATGACACGTTTAATAAGCACAAAAAGATGTAATAAATATGATTAACATTACACATTTAATAAACACCATCTTTATATGTAAGATTTTACCATATTATAAGAGGTAAGCTTAAAAAATGAACAATTTCAATTTGGATTATTCATTGGGAAGTGTCATAGATAGTTGTAAACTTCACTTTTAAGCTCTTTTTTATGGAGATTACCATGGCAAATTGATCTCTCAAATCATAAGAGTAAAGGTGAAAAAGTGTTTTAATTATCTTTAAACACCAATTTAATTTTCTATACAAATGAATTTGTAATTTGAAATTAAAAACATTCAAACATTAAAAGTTGAATTAATTTTATTCGATGTCAAAAAAATGATTGCATGAATTTAATTTAATCGGTTTGCCAAACACTTTCCTAAAATTAAAAAAAATGATTAAGGACAAGAAGAAAGATTACCATAATCAAATGATGTAATTGGTTATCAACTTTATTAAACAGTGAAAGCACAATTAAGTTGATGATAATGGCATCATATATTGCAAATCCAAAGGTCACATTCGTTGCATATATTGTAATTAACAGACATAATCTCTTTCAAAAAAGAAACAATCAAACCAAAAAAATTCTCATTCTACTGAGAAATTTAAGTTGATAATATTAAAATAAAATTTAAACAGTTGGTTCAATAAGATTTCTACAAAGAATATCTACTTTTCTTTTATTATTGACGTTATACTTGATTTCGCATTTGCTAATACAAAGGAAAAAAAACAAACTTTTAAAATTGTTTTTATTACAGCCATCTAAAAAATGTAATAATAAATAATAGCAATTTGAGATAACCTAGCCACATGGGTCATTCTAGTTGTAACCTAAAACTAGTGTTTGAATCATTTTCAATCACTAGTTCATAATCTTTCTTCGGAAGTTTATATGGTAGGACTTGTATTATTAGGATAATATGTATTATTAGGATAATATTAATATCCGAGGTGTGGTGTTTTTACTTCTAGTTTTAAATGCTCATATGATATGACCTGTTTGATTACTAGATTTTAGAGACCCTTCAAGGAGGAAAATAAAAAATTATATATATTTAACACTAACTATTTAATTGAAATATAAATAGAAAGGCGAAGGGTGTATTGGAAGTCAATAAGAGTATTTAAATTGGTTTTTTCGACCTGAACTTGAACTAAACGTGATTTCACTAAGTGTCAAAAACCTAAACCAAAACCTAAGTCGAAAATCTGGTAAACCCAAAATGACCAAGCCCAAAAAGACTTGAACATGAAAAAACTCGAATCCTAGACTGACCCGAAGCCGAATTTAATACTAAAAATAAAAATAATTAAATTATAATTAAATAATTTTTTATAAAGTAAAAATTTCAATTATCAATTTTATTGTTTTTGTAATAAAATTATTTAACAAATTGATTTTATATCATTTTAGTGCTAACAAACATTGATTTTAATGTATAAATATAACTTAAATATCTTTTTATAAGTTTACTTAAAAAATTAGTATTTGTAGTCACTACTTGGTAATGTCATATGTGAATTTTAATTGTTTCATGAATTTTTAAATATATAATTGTATATTTTAGAAATAAATAAAATTAACAAAGTGCTCATTAATGAAATTAGAATTAACATATTAAGTTTATTCTAAGTACAACTTATATTAGATTAATATAAAATTTATTCTTTTTAATGTTATGTAGAAATTAAAAGTACAAAAATAAAGAAATTTAGTATAAGTTTTAACTTGTTTTTATTAATTAAAAATAAAGAAATAAAGAAATGGCCAATGGCAAGGCCATGACCCTTAAATTTTTATTTTATAATTTTGTTAATTATATGGTCACGGCTGCTACTTGTGACCCTTAAAATTTTTTTGGGAAAATTCCAATAAGGTCCATGGAGTTTTAATTTTATTAAAAGGATAATGAAAAATAATACTTACATTTAAGGAAATGAATTATATTTAAAGAAACTGCAATTACTCAAATACTACTAATTCACAGTCTTTTTAATTAATATATGTATTTTTTATAATATTAATCTTTTCCACTTTCTATTAATAATTTCTCAAGAATAAGGTCCTAAATTAAATTATTATATTCTTTAAAAATTTGAAAACTAGTTTTCTTGCTTTTTTTTTTTCCCCACTTACTTTTTGTTTTAATGATATATAAGAACCTAGATTGGAGCTCAAATGATTTGTCTTTGGTGCCAACTTTTGTCTTTCCTTATTGGTAAGTTGAGAAGTTGATTCATAGGTTGAAGAAGAAGAAAATGATGATGGAGAGAGGAGAGGTATTGGGTAATTTTAATTTCCTTCAGAGTAATTTTGATTGTTTTCATCCCCTTAGCTGTAATTATAATTTTTAATTACCCCTTTTAATAAAAATATTTTTTCAATTTTTATTTTGTAATTTTTTAGTTATATGGGAATTCGGGCACCTGATATGTGATTTCTCACTACACTCAAAAATCATCATTTTATTTGATGGTTTCTCAGTAGGCTTTTTAAATCAATCTATTCTGATAAATAATCTCAAATCATTTTATTTCGGTAAATAAAAAATTTGTCATATTTTAATAAAATAACCTACATATGTCTATGTTAATGGGCAAAGCTTACTTTCTAAAAGTAAGCCCTAGCGTGAGCTATGGTCATTTACATATTGCTTTTTATCATTTAATATAACAAAATATTATTTATATTAATATTTATGAATTTCTATAAAGACGTTCAACAATCAAGCATCCTATCCAAGCCTATAGGCTTGATGTGTTTCATGCTAAGATTGACATAGATTTTTAAAATCAAGCTTCCTTCATAATAGATAATATATTTTAATTTTAATTTTAATTTTAATTTTACAATATTGATGTAAAAATATTTTTGACAATAAATATTATGTATAGGAAGATCGGATTGGACCCTTAAATTCGAACTTGATTTTGACAAAAGAGTTAGACTTGACTAGATCCAACCCTACAACCAATGGACACAAATAGGCACGACCGATTTTAGTCATTTATGAATTTATATAATTGTGTTTTATGTCATAATCATACAAACATGTTTATGACATAACAAATTTTATCTCATAAATATGTACAACTCGTATAACACATGTAAGGCATGGTTAAGACATGATTAACTAATCATGTTGTAAATATGTAAGCAGGTCAGCACATATCCATTAACAAATTTAAAATAAAATAATTTAAAGTGTCATAAATGCATAGACACTTTTAAGTTTACCAAGGATCAATTATATGGTTCAACAATGAAAATTTTTGTTTATGTAACCGTGCATGTTAAATTTTGAATAAAGTAAAATTTTTAACTATTTATTCACTGTAAACAAAAATTTAACCTTTAAATATTTATAAGAAAGACTATATTTTCAATCGACATGATATAGATATTAAATTGATTAAAAATTTCATTTGTAAGAAGAGTTTAATTATATTACCAAATCCAATAATCAATTTTTAAAATATCAATTGTACACAAAATTATATGTAGTTAAATTTAATCCAATATAAATGGCTCACTACTCTTAATTTTTTATTATACCATAAAAACTACAATGAGAATTTATTCAATTGCACCGACAAATATCAATTGCACATGACATGTGCATTTTTTTATTGTTATGTCAAATGTTTATCTCCAGTTACAAAACTACCTCTTTTAAAATGAAAATTTTTTTATCAATTTTAGAGGTTCAGCAACTGAGATTCATTTGGCAGTAATTTTTATTTGATTTTAATTTTTTAAAAAAATTAAAATACTAAAATTTGATTTTTAGTAGATTTTATTGGATTTTAATTTTTTTTAAAAAAATTGAAATACTAAAATTTTGATTTTTAGTAGATTTTATTAATAATGTTATTTAATTTAGATTTGGATAGTGATGTGCAGATATAACGCTGATAACAAACAAACTTGGATATTGAAGTAGTTAAACAATTTAAGTATTACAAAAAAGCAGACACCCAACTTGCTCCATCCCTAGTTTCAAAGCATTTGATTTTCATGATTCCCTTTGAATAAATTGTCATTGCAGTTTTTACCTTTATAAATAAAGTAAAATATTAAATAAAAAACAATAACAATAGCTAGTCTTCATAAATAAAAAATATTAAACAAAGAATACAATGACAATAGCTAACAAGAGCGAGGACCTACTTCAGTAGACCAAGCAGAGTGAATTCCTTTAGCTCACAATTCTCACATATTTCTTCTTTTCACTTATTTTCTCTTTAAAAAGAGGCAGTACATGCAATTTGGATGAGCATAGGAAAGAGACTTGTGAATGAGATTGAAAGTGGTTACTGGCAAATTGGAAAGAAGATAAGGGGCTTTACTTAAGAAATGTGAACTATCATTTGACTGTTGATTATATTTCCTAGTTTGATTGGATTCTAATTAAGCTAAATCAAAAAATATATATATTTAGTTCTATTTAGTCCATAGACACCTTTAATTCTTCTAGTAATAAGTACATTTAGGTTTGGAATTTTGTTGCATGACTTCTAAAAGTAGAGCAGCTGAGGGGGGAAAAGTTGAAATTCAAATTTACAATAATAAGAGCTAGGAAAATTACCTGCTAAAAGTTACATACTGTTCTTCTTTTTTGCAATGGCGGATTGCCATATCAAACAGGCTATGATCCTTTTTTTTCCTTTTTGTGTGGGAAAAAAAGACTCTGATTAAAGTTAAAAGGATATCAAATTTATGTTCAGAAATAGCAAAAGAAAAGGTTATTACCCACCTAAGTAATTGATACATTAATTATAGTAATAGTATTGTCAGAATCATAATTAATCAACATTTAACAACAATGAACATAGACAACTTTTTCAATCTCCAATCAACATTGTAGTCCATATACATTTAACCAGCCTAGCTATTAACGTAATTTATTTTTAAAATGAATTATATTGAATTCAAACCTTAAATATTGAAATTAAAATTTGATTCACTTAATAAAGGAGACTATTTTTTTATCCAAGTATATTTTTCAGATTTAATATTTTGTTCATCCTTCTAACTATTGGATAGACCTTTGAATTAAAATCAATAACTCGATCCATGAATAAATTTACTCATTAATAAATCCTTAGTAGAATAAATTTAATTTTTTTTTTCTTTTTAGCCTTTTGAGTAGCTTGCGCAAGTCAAGCACCCACTCTCTTTGACATTATGAAGATAAGGATAATAAAAAGAAAGATTCCAAGTTGGAATTTTTTCTAATAATTTAAAAGAGAAAACAAGAAAGGAAAAAAAAAACTTCCCTAAACATGTGAACCACAAGAATCCTAATTCCTACGTACCTTGAACTTTTTCTTTTAGAAGAAAATGTGATTTTTCAATGTAATTTTAGATAAATATATATATGTATATATTATATTTCATGATTCAAGAAGTATTATTTTAAGAGAACATTTGTTAGGAAAGAGTGACAATTTTCCAAAATTTTGAACCATGAATGGACAACTATTGATGCCAATATTTACACCATTTTTCTTTAGCCAATGAATTATCCTTAATTATATATAACATATTATATATAGCATAAGTTAGAAGTATTCATAATCGAATAGGCTTAGTTTTCATTAAAAAAATTTTGTTTGAGATTTGATTTAATATGTTCAATTAAATTTGTTTATTTAATTTTATCATTAAAATATTAATAAAAATTTTATATTTTCAAATTAAATTAACTAAATGATAATAATTTAATGTATTAAAATACTATCAATATGATATATATATATATATAAACATATATGGGTATTATAAAAAAGCTTCAAAGTTCAAGAAGAAAAAATATATATGTTTTCTTTCCTACCTGTTTAAGCACTTTATTATAAATTCTTCTCAAATATCTTATTAGGGTAGAATACATTCTGCTTTAGAAATAATGGAAGATGTATTATACAACAAATTTGGAAAGATTTATATCTTTTGGATTCCTAAAATTAAAGAAAGGAACAAAAAGAATTAAAAAAATCTTGGAAAGATGAAAATAAAATTAAAATCCTGGAAATAAAAGGGCAAAAAGAATGAAAATGACAGGCGTAAATGCTTTGTTTTGTTGCATAAAATATTGCCACCTTTTGACTTTTTGATCATGCTCAAATGTAGTTCATATTTTCTTTTGGAATAAAATGTATTTCATATTTTAATTGATGGGTTATTCAATAATTAAATCTTACACATTGGGCTTATTACATCCAATCACTTGATTAGGTGTTTCATCTAATTTTCAGTACATTTTTTATTCCATAAAATTATTTAATATGATCTTCTCATATTTCAAGCTGCATATAATTAAATAAAAAACAAATTAAATCACTTCTTTTAATGAATAATGATATTTTATTTGTAATTTTCTAACCTTGAACTTTTCAAACACTACTAAAGTTTCCTTTTTATTATCCTTTTTTTTTAACATTAATCTATTGGGATGTTCATTTTATTAGTAACTAGTAAAGATGCTAATTAAATACACAGTAAAACAATATATATATATATATATAAATATAGCAGTTAACAACAAAAATAGAATTAAATTTTAATAAAGGCCTAATGCAAAGTAACAATTAAATAAAGCAATTAATTAAATAAAATTTGCAATAACAAAATTGTAAAAATATTATAATCATAATTTCTTATCTTATAAATTTCACTCCTTCTGAGCTCCAGATTTAAATAATACATGAATTATAAAATTTGTTATTATACCAAAACTGTTGCGAGAAAAAAGTATCAAATTTTCCGATGTCTATGGCATCTACATAACTTGCATGTGAATTATTGTAAGCCTACACAACTCCATTTATTTTTTCAATTACTACTTGACGGTTCAAATAGCTTGAAGCGGTCCATCTTGCATTCTGATCCGTAGTCAAGATATTTCAATGTGATGTGGAAATTTAGAAAAGTGGAACTATCTGTCTACAAATAACAATAACAACAATAATAATAATAATAATAATAATAAATATGAAGGTTATAATAAAATTGCAAAAATATTAGCCTAAAAGATAAAAAAAAAATACAGATATATGAAAAAAAAAAACTGAATAAAACCAATTACAGAGATGGAATAGTCATCAAAATAAAACTAGATTTAAGCTTACTAGATGCAAGATGTGATTTTAATCTATAATAATTTTTTGAAACAGAATTAAACCAATAATATTAAAGAAAGTTTAAGAAAAATTAAGTTCAAAAACAATATTGGACAAATCTTTGATAATTACAAAAATAAATTATTCTAATAAAAATTTACTAAAAACAATTTTATTAAAAAACAATAAATTGAATGATAAGTATAACAATAATTCAAGCACAATACAAAAGTTTAAATAAAATTCAACTACTAAAATTTCATGTCCAATATTTTTTTATAGCTGAAGTTTATTAGAAAAATTGAAATATAAATAATATTATTAAAATAAAATGCATAAAAATTAAATAATAATTGCATTGCAATCAAGATTATTATCTTCCAACAAAAAAAGAAAAAGGAAAAATAAACAAATAACATGAAAAACATTAATACTATGATTTTGGAAGCCAATCAAATGGTTTTATTTAAAAAAATTGCTTTAATTATAATTTTGAAATTGAAAAAAATAGTTTTGAAACCTATAAGAGTGATTTTAAAATTAAAGTGTCAATTAAGATTATTTTCTTATTATTTCAATAAAAATCATTTATTTTTTAAAGCAAATTATTGTGCATTGAACTTCAAACAAATGCATAGAGTACTAATATTAAAATCGTTTTATTCAAAGTCAAATAGTATTAGAAAAAATCATAGAAAAAAATAAATATAACAAATCTTAAATTTTAAAATAAAATTAATTCAATAGTTATATAATCCGGGAATTCTCACAGTATCAGCTTCTCACTTATATGGCAATTGTCATCAAATCTGCTACTAAGTTTAGAATTAATGTTCATATATTGAAAAAATTAAAAATAATTTCTAAGCCATGTAAGAAGCCAATGGTGTAAAGAATCATATGTTCAATTTTTTTTTTTCATTCCATTTGAATTAAAATATATAAAAAAGTAACAAAATATAAATCTAAAAAAGAAAATGATAAGATAGTGCTAGAAAACATGCAAAAAAATATTGAGAATCAATGAGGATTGAGTGGCCATCTATTTATAATACTGAATCAAAGGTAGAATAACTAAAGATATTTAATTTATTTGACCATAAAAGGAAAAGAAATATTTGTGATATGGATTTTGCAACAATTTTTTATTGACAATTAATTGAAATATTTTATGTCCATAATTATCAATTATTGTTTCCTATTTGAATTTGATTTATTTTTAAAGTTTGACTTTAATTGGCTCCAAATTAATCTTAGAAAATTAATTTAGAGAGATTTATGTTATTAGAATAAATACAATTAATTTGGTCAAAATCAAATCAAATTAAGAATTTATGAAAAGAAAATGTATCTCTTATCATAAGTCAATTAAAACTATTAAAAGTAAGTCTATTAGGAATGTAAAAAATTTAAATTAAATAAAATCAAAATAAGTAAATGTAAGCACATGCAATTTTTTAAGATCATCTACGTATCAATAACTTAGGCTATCCATATTAGATAATTATCTTATTTGCCAAAAACTCTGGTTAATATAAGATAAGATATAAAATGGTTCTTGTTTTTAAATATTTATATAAGATATATACACGTTATACAATATGCATTAAACTAAATCAAAATCATTAATGTTTTGATTTTTAAATATTTATACAATATATATACATATTATATAATATATATTAAACCAAGTCAAAATCATTAATTATGAGAATATTGAATATTTAGAAAAAAAATGAATGTAATTAATTTTGTTACTTAGAAGAATTTTATTTATAGTGATTTTGAAAAATATAAAAGGTAAGTCAATTAAAATGTAAAAGAAAAAATATAATTTATCATGAAATATTTTAAAATTTAAATAAAAAATTAAATGCTAGACACATGGCATTTTTTTCAAGATTATCCGCATGCTAAAAATATAGACTACCCACAATATTTTTTTCTTTTTCTGCTAAAAGTTTTGGCTTTATATTTTTAAATAAGATAATAGTAAAATGAACTGATGATAGAAGGGCAATCCAGAATCTATGCTCAAACCTAATTCTCTTTGAATATTTTCATCAATGCCCTTATACACTTTGGTGGTTTTCATAGTTGACTACTACAACCAAAAATTTACATAGCATCTGGAAAAAAAAATTAACAATTACAAATCTAACATAATTGGGAAAAAAAAAAAAGAATGGAAACAATCCAAATGAAATGAAGAAAGCTTCACAATGGAAATATCTCAAATGAACAAAACAATTGAAATTTTGAAATGGAAAAATAGAAATGATAAAAAGTGCACCACCATATTTATACATAAGAAAACAATAACAGTAAAAAAAATTGAAAACAATAAATGACAGTTATAACCATCATAAATAAACAAATCACAAAGGCAATTAATTTTCTATATAAGTAAGGTGAGAAAATATAGAGAAAGAAAGAGGCATGGAGGAGGAAGTTTCAAAAGAAAATAAATAGAGTTTTTGAGGGAAATATAGAATGTGACTGAAAGTTTGAAACAATTTTGAAAGCATACTAATTAAAATTTAAAAGTAATAAATTTTAATAAAAAATTGTAATGGATAAACCAATAGAAAAGAAAGTAATTTTTTTATATTTAAGGTGCAATAATTTTTATTGAAAACTTGTTAGAATTCTAATATAAATTATTTCAATTTAATACGAATGATTTTTTCCTAGAATAAAATAACGATAATTATATCTCAATTACCACTTTACTAAAAAAACGGTACGCCAGATCCAATTTAAATCTAATAAAGTTTTTCTTATACAATTAAAAAATAATTATTCCTCCATTACCTTTATACTCAACAAATAAAAAGGTATGGGAGATGAGATGTATACCTTTGAGCTGAAATTCTAACTAAAAGTAAATACTTCTTTAAGTTTTAAAATAAAATTTACTATACAATGAAATAAATATATATTAAAAGAAAAGCTAAAAAGAAATCTAATTTAATCTATAATAAAATATCTATTTCATCTCTACAATTCCAATAAAATTATTTCTTAAATTATTTTAAAATAATATATATTTATTTAATTGGAAATATCTAATTTAATTCGGAATACCAATTGCAGTGGGAAATATATAGGAATACATAGAGATATATATATATAGATTAAATTAATTAAATACAATAATTATAAACAATTTTATTTAATTAGATGACTAACAACAAAATACTCCTTAAAAAAATTGAATGTCGAACAAGTATTTTACCCTTATTTGCTTAAGATAGGAGCTGATAATATATTGTAACTAGAGCTGGACTTTTTAATTATTTTGTATTTAATTTTAAACAATATAAATAAAGCTTTTTGATTAATTATTTACAAGTAAATTTCTATAATATGAGACATATTATTTTTTCTAAATATTTTTAAAATCTTTAAGTTTAGAATTGAAAACATTTGTAAATTCAATTAAATAAGCATTAGTAATTATTATTAGTTTACGCATTCAAAGTAAATAAGTTTATGAAATTTCTCACTTCATAATTTAGGTATTTAGATATGAAATATAATATTAATTATTTAAATATTTTTGGGAAGAATGTTAATTTTGCTACCTATAAAAAAGTATTACCGAAATTTCTCATTTTGTTTCCATAACTCTTTCTTTTCTATTTTTTTCGCCTTTTATTTCATAGAAATCCATTTCCTATTTGATAGATACATATTTTAGCATTCACGAAAAGATCACTTAGATATAGCTTGGAAAAGTAATTCAATTCCCTTTTTAAAAAAAAATCATAAAATTCATTTAGGGTGCAAAAATAATTTTTCAAGTCGAGATCACAATGTTGCCAGTGGTTTTCTGGGTTTAAGGATTTTAGTCGCATTTCAACGTGTCAAACATTCAAGTGTCCAACAACTAGAGTCTATGGCAGCGGAGTAACGGGCTTATTCAAATCATAAAGAGTGGGCCAGTGAATGATCATTGTCCATGCCATTTGGTTAACAACATCTAGGCTCACACCAGGGCATTTAATCAAATACTAAAATATATTTTTGAGATTTCATTGGGTTTAAAAGCAGAATTTATTTTGCCTATTGAGGCCATGAATAGCTTGTTATGTCCCTAAAATTAAACCCACTTATCTAAGTTCATCTTGGTCTAACTTGGGGTGCTTCTCAAAAACATATTTTAATACATAAAACAAACATGATATAAACTAAAAAATCCAATTGATAATATCAAAGATCAAAGATATAAAAAACATCATTAAGAGACATTTAAATAAGCATTTCATAATAATAAAGAATGTAACCATAAACATAAAAGGCTATCCCTATGTCAAATTCAGTCCTTTTATTTTTTGGGTTATTTAAAGATTGAATTTTGGGTGTGTTGCAATGGTTGGTTTTTTTTTTTTTTCCTTTCACATGGGCACTCAAAATCTTTTTCTTTTTTTTTTTTTTTTTTGGTTCTTTGCATTTGGGTTGGGTAGACCTGGGTCAACACACGAGTCACGGTAGGACCCAGCGTCTACTCACTCTAATCTTTTTTCTCTTTTTTTGTTTTTTTCCTTTTTCTTCTTTCCTTCTCTTTTTTTCTTTTTCTTTCTTTTGTTCTGTTAGCTTGAAAAATCCAAAATCCTCCCATCATTCACCATCATTGGCCACTAGTCACTGATGGTTATTTGAACCTAAACTTTACCCCTAAGCTATTTTGGACCTCCTCTTCTCTAATCTAGAGTAAGTTTTTCCTAAATCTTTCTAGATTTTCCTAGACATATGAGAGAAGTTTGAACCTTTTAACTTAATCAAATCTGGCTATCTTCTATCATTAAATCATTCCCAAACTTTATTATGTTTTTCCACTCCATATGACCTTTATTTTTGTCGTTGGGATTGTCGAAAAAATCACCAGAACCTCTTCGGTCAAAATTACAACTTATTGATATAAGCTTTTTAATTTTTTTTTTATATTTTCTTTGTGTTTCTTTCTATTCCTTTTGCTCCAACTGAGGGCTAGAATATATACATGAAAAAGCTTGGGGTGGTTGGTGAGATGGTTAGTAGTTTAGGGGACTCAAATCTATGAAGAGGTTACCATTATCGGCTTAACAATAGAAGATGAAAAAATGAACTGGCTGCCATGACAGCCAGCTCTACAGGGTGAGAACCAAGGTATAAGCTAGCTGCTACGGCAACTAGCTTTGTAAAGGCTTTGTAAAGGGGATGGCATCTGCCCCTTTTTTTTATTATTGTATTTTTTCTATTTTTGTTTTTTTCCAGATCTGAAAAATCTAAATTAAAATTGGCTAAATTAATCAAATCATTTTGAATAACGAGTGACTCAAAAACTGGCTAAAAAAATTGAGTGTCTACACCTATAATGGAATTTGTATTTTTCATTGAGCTTTAAAACTTTAAGGTTGTTTTATTTTTTATGCTTTCTCCTGGAGCAAGGATTGTGAAGTAGTCAGTAAAGTCCTTGAATTAATTAAATGAATTTAGACAAGATAAGTTAAATGCGAGTCCATTTCAACTATTTATTGTGGTTGGTGAGATAGATCAATGAATTAAGGTACATACCTCTAGACTATGTGAGTGTCCTATTGGAGCGTTGGATGACAATATAACACTAAACAGAAGTGGATGATTGCATTGGTAAACTTCCTAAAGAAAAATATGGAAATCAAATCCTTAATTACCGTTGAGTAGTGAGTTCTTTATTATTTATAAATAGAAATATTCATAGACTTGATATCCAACAAAATTAGGCAAGAAAGAGGAAATTCTGGAGAAATTAAAACATCAAAGTCCAATCTTGGACTACTAAACAAGCAACATGACTATTTTTAATGTTTTAGAAATTAGGCAATTATTGTAGGGGTTATTATAAGAAGTAAAGTTGTATGGACTGTATCACTAGATGTATTAATTTTGTTTTGGTATTGTTATATATCACTACCCACATGTTTTGGCCATTAAGACAAGATATATTTAATAAAAATAATAAAAAACACAAGTTCCAACATTATTGTTTCACTAAATTATTGTACTTAAAATATTTTTTTAGATATAATCATTTAATTTGCATTAGTTGAACCAAGTTTAATGGACAACAGACAGTTTCATCCTTTAAAAAAATGCCTAAACAATAAAAAATGTGCATTGTCACTCAGATGGAATGGGTTAAAGAAGACATGACTTGTTCTATCAGCACAAAGAATACTATTTCTGACATATCTTTGAGCTCCATTCCTGACTTCATCAATGCAACATGAGTCGTTCATATTCATAAATCCCTCATTAACAAAAAAAAAAAACAAATCATTCCAAATGATTCATAATATATATTCTATATTATAAGACATTCGTAAGCCTTGCATTGAAAAAACATATTGTTCTAAATAATTCATAATATATATTCTATTATATAAGAGAGAATTTTTTAGTGTGAAATATCTATTTTTAACATTTCTCACGATGTACTGCAGGCTGAGTGTAGACATCTCCAAACACTCTTTATAGGTCACACAACACAAATATAGAACCTTTCAAGGATGTTTCCAATTTTGTCAACAAGTTGGGAAGGACTCCATTGAAGATAGCTATTCTTTGGTTAATTTCTTTAACACAAGAATTATTGCGTTTTCTTATATGAAGAATAAAAAGCTAGCACCTTAGTGGAGAAACATTATTAAATAGAAATTTTCTTGCTCTCGTTTGATATATTGTCAGCATGATAATTAAAATTGTATAAAAATGAACTATCAATTTTGAAATTTGAAAACTACCTAAAGAAAATTTAAAATAGTTTTTTTTACCTCTAGTCATTTGTACAACTTATCTAATAAGAAAAAAGCATATTCTTGTCCATTATCGAAGTTTTTAATGTTGGTCAATTTCCAAAGAAATGCCGAAGTCATTGCTCCTAATGTGGATAAAGAACAATGGCTTGGACGTGTAAACAATAAAGCTCTCAAAGCTATGAAATTGACCTTTAAAGCTTGTGATTGTGTTCCTAAACAATTCTATTTGTTCGTCAAAGCTCTAAAACATGTCCTTGATATGTATTAAGAAAATAAAATGTCAAATAGGTTTTACACAAACAAGCCTAAAGGTCTTGGTGCCGACCAACACCAATTTCACAAAGATAAGTACAACTACAATAAATAATCTAATGATTAAAGTTAAAAACTAACTAAACCGAATTGATATTAACCTTAATTTGTGGTCCGAGCAGAACAACAAATTAGATAATTCACAAATATTTTTTTGCAGTAGGAGGCAAAAGCAGTATCACAATAGAACTAGAGCCATAGTTTACACCACTAAAAGTGATCTTCCTCTAGGCTTCAGATAATCTAAGAAATGGCACGGCAACAACTTAAGCTACATTATTAAAATTAGGAGGACTTGGAAGAGAAAAAGCTTACAAGAAACCTAAAATTAAACAACCAAATTATATACATCAATTATTTTACTTGCTTCATATAATACAAAGGGACAGCAAGCAAAGAAATATATAATACTGAAAAATAACTCTCTTGTATCACTAAAATCCACAATAGTTCTACCATTGGTGACACATCTAGTTGAACTCCTCCAAAATCAATTCCAAATTTGCTTTGACTATTGTAGTGAGAAAGTTATTGTAATCTATGTCTAGGAAGGAGTCTCTAAATACATATATAGCCAGTAATCGAAGTGTTAAATTATCTAATGCCAAATACTTGCGAAACACTGTTAGGGTGATATAAAATAGGAATAGTAGTGAGGGTTTGGAGTAAGAAGTATTAGAGCAAGGCTTTGAACAAGCAAAAAAAGAAAAGTAAGAAAATGAGCAAGTGTGAAAGTCAATGAATCAAGGTGTTAGAGGTTGAATTTGCTAGATAAAAAGGAAGAAGAATGCAATATAAAAAAAAGGAAAAAGATTCAATGTAAAAGCAAAGTTGAAAATGCGAGAATGCCTTTGAATAGGTTTTTATAAGGAGCAGGAGAAAGGGTAGGTATTCATGTAAATGATGATCTTTTCAAGTTCTTTTACAGCTAGAAGACACATAAAAATATTATATAAATATGATGTGTGACACTTGAAACATTTCCTTAATCAAAAAAGTTCAATTAACTTAGTTAAAATATTTGGAGAAAGATAACTAAACATCGATATATTTAGAGAAAGATAAAGCATTATATAAATAAAATGAAACAAAATAATGTAAACAAAATACTTTCA
>JAQSVH010084844.1:0-68115 GCA_029448705.1 Adansonia digitata | reverse complement strand
AGAATCTATACTTTCTCGTTCTCATCACAACATCGAAGAATAGTCTTAATCAAGAAGACATTTTTAAGTCGAAAAAATATTTTAAGTCGTGCGCACTTATAGATCCATAAGGATCCACCTCAGGGTACGTTGTGACAACTAGTCATTCAGATGAGTGCACAAGTTAATTTCCCACTATTTGTGACCAAGGTGAGGTATTCAAAAAGCTTGAAGTATGTGCAAGTATATTGATGCATAAATATTGATATAGGGCCTAGATGTCACCAAAAATTTAAATTTTCACATGTAGTATCGATACAAGAGGGTTCAGTATCGATACCTAAGGTGTGCTATCAATACCTAGCATGTTTGTATAGTGTTGAACCCGATAGTAGATAAAGTTATGATATTTGGCTAAATGTATCAATACACAAGCATGAGTATCAATACAAGCCTCTAAGTCTTGAGACTGAAATAATTTTTTGCTTTTAGTATCGATACACACCTTATTGTATCAATACTCATGTGTAAAAGTTTCCTTGTATATTGATACAAAATGGTTTGTATTGATACACTAAGGCATTTTGCCCAGTTAGAGCTACTTTTTAGCCTTCAAAGATCTGATTCAAACATGATTTTTTGCAGCAAAAATCATCACAATTCATATCAGGCCTTAATTATTGGTTCAAGATTGGATTTAAAGAAATTTTTAAAGGCTAACTAGCCAATGAAAAAGGTCATTTTCATGAAATATATAGTTGTAAGAGGGCATGCCATGTATATCTCTAGTTGTAGGCTATTGTAGCCTTTCTGCCCCACTACTTTGCATGGCAAAACCAATGGGAAAAAGGACAACTGAGCACAGTAGCTAGAGATATCCCTTATTACTTAAATGAAAGAAAAAAATACCTTTACTTTGTCTCCCAAAAACATTGGTTGTGGATTTAAGAAGAAAAAGTTGGCCCAATAGAGTGGACACACAGACTCTTCTAGCCGCCTCCAAAAAAAATCCTCTAGCTATTTCTAGCCTTAAAACCCTTTTAAAACACTATTACATTTACCTTCATACTTCATTCTCTTAGTTCCCTAGACCACCATCAAAAAACCAAAAAAAAAAACATAACCTTTCACACACTTTCATCCTGCAAACACCTCACCATCAACAAAATTACCAAAAAGCTTCTTCTTTTCATCCTTTTCTTGCTAAGTAATAGCGAAGAGAGGAAAAAAAAAAGAGCTTAAAGTCACTACTTCAAATAAAGAGGAAAGTTTAAGTTGTTTTGTATATTTTCTCTGCCTTGTTCCATATATTTTCTGCTTTTATCATTTGTATCATTTTAGTGAACAATTTATGCTACCATGACAATCCGAGGACTTTTATGCATTATTGTTGCCTTGATTATGGTAGTCTTAGGATCTTGATGTTCTTTTGATGCTTTGATGTTGCTTGGTAGGCCAAACTTTTACTCTTTCATTCTATCATCAAAATAATCCCTTATTCATGTATTTTGTATCATATTTCACTTATTTTCACATGCTTACACATGCTTAAATGTTCTTCCTAACATGCACTGAGAATGTTCATGCATTTTCTAGTATTTTAAGAACTTTCATTGCACAAAAATGTTAACATAAATTCAAGCATGCTTTTTTTCACTTAAATAGATTTATGTCTTTACCACACATCTTATTTGTCATGTCCTTGCTTTGTTACCTTTTCCATGTCAAAATGTCATCTTTGCATGTTTGCATGTGTAATACTTGTTTATCTTTATGTATATTGTATTTTATTCATGATTTATTTGTCTTGTTTGTTACAAAAAAAATTTAATTTTTCAAAAAACCCTAAGTTAAGTATATGTTACCTTTAAATAATGGGGATTAACATAGATTTAATGTTTTATTTAAATCAATCCTATAATCTTAGGGACAAACTAAACTTTCAGGTTTGGATTCATGGAAATAAAATGTTGTCTTCTTTTGTTAAAGTATTAAGCCTTGATTTTGAGTCTAATACCCTTTTTAGCGACTTGGTGAATGGGTTGTTTCATTATCCAAAAGTACTTCGGGGTTACGAAATGAATTTGTGACACCCATGTTACTTGTTCCTTTCTAGGATGTTCGGATGTCTTAGATTCGAGTCTATCCCTGGAAAAGCCTCGAAAGTGCTGAATAACTCCCTTATTTTTACTTTGGTAGCACCATAGTTCGATGTTGAAGAATTACTTTCATGTCATAAAAGATTTTCTAGAATTTTCAAATATTTTTCTCCTAAAAGACATCAAAATACCTTTCCAATGGTGTCTTATTTACCCTTAGATCATCCCAAATGAAGAAGTTTTGATTTTTCAAACCTTTGCTACCCAAGACCCCTGAAACCAAAGTGGTATGTTTTGTTTTTGCTATTTCAACCCATCAGATAATTTTTCTCAAATTTTTAAATATTTTTCCTAAAAAGTTTGCAAAACTCCCTTTTTGAAAAGGTATTTTTTATGATTAACAATTTTGGACAAGCCCGAAACAATTCTTTAAATTCCATCATGCCTTTTCCCTCGTGCATGCCATCAGTGTCGAAACAAGCCTAACTCTAAAAATTAATTTTGTTTTTATATTAGTCCTTATATTATCTTTCTAATGATACCCAATTTGCCCTCTAAGCCTTCAAATGAATTGAAATAAATTCGAGAAGGGATAGAGCATGATGTTGTCCTTATTTTTAGCCAAATCTCTGGAACACTTTTATAGAGATGTTCAAATGTCTCAAAATGCATCCGATTGGTTCCTTTGCTACTTAAACCCTTTAAGCTTGGATCAAGGCTTAAGATGAAACATACTTTATTCAAATCTTCGATTTTATATTTTTAAAATACCTTTTTTTTAAGCTAACTAATTTCTAAAATCATCAAAAATTTTTATCTTTTGGATACTTCAACCCCACCACTCTAAGAGAATACTCCAACCCCATTTGTCCATTAAAAAACTTGATTTTTTCTCTTAGATGTATTTGAGATTTGCAATTATTTTCATAATTTTATCTTTGAGAATACTCTAACCCTATCTTTTCATGGGGCTACTCTAACCTCATTTTTACCTCAAAAAATCCAAAAATTTCTCTCTTTTGAATGCCTCAGATTATTTTGATTAAAATCCTTTTCGTCCCTCAAGTCACCACTAAATCCAAACCTCTCTCTAAATTTTCATCTAGGCTATTCTTCATTAATCAAAGACAATTATGAGAAACATTTTGATTGTCCCTCTTTTTTATGTTCTGTTCTTTATGATTGTTTGTTTGTAAAATTATTATATTTTTTTTACTAACACATTTCTTTTTGTAGTGACTATCTTGCACTCATATTTAAAACTTGTTTTCAAAGAAACTTATAAGGCAATGTTCCATGTCTATATCTCTCCAGTACCTACCATGAAGTATCCAAATTTTCAAATTTTAATCTGGAAACTATTTTTATAAAAATCTTTATGCTATTCATACCTTCGCGACGCATACGTGATATAAATCTTCTTTCGATACCTAGATTTACATCTTCCACCAACACTTCATGCATAAAAAAGAGGATTATATCTAAATAATGACCAAATGGAATCAATTAAGTTGAAACCAAAATGAGAAATAGTTAATTGGTGTCGATTTCGGGCATCACAAAATGCTAATCCTTCCCTATACGTAACCAATTCTTAAATCCAACCAATGAATCTTTGGACCTTGTAGACTCTGAAATTAATGCCTCGAGTTTCGTAACTCAAGATATTGTTTTTAATAGGCATCCACTCATGCCTAGCCCAAAATGGTCTTCACACTCAAAAACTTAGGATATTTATCTCTTCACACCTTCGCAAATCATACATGATATAAATCTTCTTTCAAAACCCAAATTTACATCTTTTACACAAACTTCATGCATAAACAGGGGATTATATCTAATAATGACTAAATGGAACCGATTAAGTAGAAATTGAAGTGAGAAATAGTTTAGTGGGTATCAATTTTGGGCATCTGAAGTGCTAATCCTTCCCTGCATGTAATTAACTCCCGAATCCAACCAATGAATCTTTAGCCTTGTAGACTCTAAATCAATGCCTTAAATACTGAATTTGGTGTCAACTTGAACCCATTTAGTAAACCTAATGAGCTAAACCATGTCAAACCAACTGGACTACTGGTAAAATAACCTAGAAAGTAGGATCACTTGGGGAACCATTTTTTTACCTTTACTCCTATATACCATGGTTACATGGGTAACGATGGGCATAAATTGTCGCTTGCATTTGTCATTTGTATTTTCATGATCATTGCTCTAGGATACGTCATTGCATTCAATGAAATATGTTGTTACATTCAATGACAAATCCTCTTTAAAAAGTGGGTGATGATAAGTGAATGTCATTACCTGCAATGCCATCTTAAAATAGTTATATCTGACCAAAATAAGCTATCATGTTATCCGAACGATGGCTTAACGTGTACTAGCCATAGATGGTGATGGATGAATGTCACCACTTAAATAGGCAGTTTTAGTCCTCGTGAAGTATCATTATACTTTGTAAAAAGGCATAGTTTAACATGGACACACCGTTATGTTGTCTGTTCAATGTCACAACATTCAAAATCGTCATTTCTGCCCCTAGGCATCGTATAGCATATTCTCGAGGCAAATTTTGTGATGCACTTTTGTTGTTGTTTTCTTTTTGTTTATCCTTATGGCCATTATTTTGTATGGTTACTAACTCATTTCCCCTTATGCTTTTCTTTTTCATGCATGCATTAGTTCATCATAAACATCATCATCATCATGCGATAACTGGACAATGGTTTAGTGTTCATCAATAGGTGTCTATCATAAAGCAACAGTCCATGTTAGATCTAAAGCCTTTTGAGAAAGTTTGTGCTTGGTTTAAGCATTGACAACATAAAGATAGGGACATTCTTAAACCTACGTGTGCCTCAACTGTGCATGATAGAGTCAAGATAGGGTACCATCAGAATGATTGGAAAGACCTAAAGCATTATAGACCAATTGCAATAATATCATGAAGGAATCATTCACGAAAAGACATGGATACATTACCCTTTTGCTCTAGGTCCATTTAGATGTTGGTATACTACAAGTAGCATTTTAGTTTTGGAAACTAGCATATTGATGTTTCACATTCAATCATAAAGATTTGGTCCCCATAATGGATGAGTATATCATTTACTCAATATTGAGAAAGCCAAGACCGATAGAATATTTTGAAAGGCTTTACAATACCCAACCTTCAAAAAGAGATTAGCCCAGATTCTCAGTGCATCGAAGAATTAGATTGAGACTCATATCAAGATGAAAGTGAGTAGTGAGTGCATCTTATGGGTTAACCTAAATAAAGAAATGATGAATATTGTTAGCCACTGAAAGATTCAAGGTATATATGCTCTAGCAATATATGGTCTAATTATGTTTCCAAAAACATTAAGCTATGTTGGAGCTGTAGTAGCATATCTCTTCTCTCGATCATGCTGCAACATCAATCCTACACTGCTATCATTTCTAAAACCATCCGAGCTTTTAGTTTTTATAAGAAAATTGGTACAGGTCACTTTTATCCGATGCACATCACTTCTTTACATTTGGCTTGTTAGTGACTTATATCTTTAAGAAACGAAGGTGTCATACAACTTCTTGTCTAACTTTAGCCCTATCACCAAGGTCTTTGAGAAAGAATGGCCTCAGGACAAATCAAAAGAACAAGGTGTATAGAAACTCTAAAGCCTTAGTGGAGAAAAAGTGACAAGGAAGACGTTTTGGTTTTCACCTCAGACAATCATATATTCATATGGAGATTATAGTTGTATGTCACTTAGGGGATTATAGGGAAGCACTAGTTATGCACCTATCCTAGTCCTGGACAATTTCAGTGTTGACGATTTATCCCCTTTACCCAAGAGCTAGAGCAGTGGGATTTCAACTATGGTAAGCCTGATTACAAGTCAAAAGTTTAGCTAGTTTTCCATGCTTGGAGAGAAACCTATTGCATGGAAAGGTATTGGAAAGGAAGTAGTATGACCATGAGATATGACAAGTGGAAGATCCATAGCAACAATGACTCTTTACTTTCATCTGTTGTTGGAACATCATAAATACCAATTGATGAATTTCCTTCTGAGATTGAATTGCTCAAGCGAGAGTTTGAATAAGAAAAGGCAACATTTACTAAGGAAATTGCTCATTTAAAAGAATAATAGAGTTAATTAGAAATAGACCTCTACCTTTGGGATAGGGAGGATAATAGGGCTACCAAGGAGAAAAATCTCTGTAAGGAAGATCTAAAGAGTCTGAGAAAAGACTATGTGGCTCTTTGCAAAGAAAGTAAATCTCAAAGCCTTGGTAAGTCGTCAGTTGAGTGGAAGGTAGAAATTGCAACACTTGGAAAAGAACTACATGAAGCAAATAAGCGGCTAAGGTCAATAAGAAAAAGCTTATTAGAACTCCTGACTTCACATCAACTGACCAAAAGAGGAATGGATGGCTAAAAGCTCGAGCTAGGGATTTGAGAGCAAATCATGTTAAGAATAAGATTGGCACTCAACAATCAAGATTTAGATCATTCTCTTTAAGCTCGCCAAGATAAAGTTGATGAATTACTAAGAGCCTCCGAGCAACCAGAGCAAAAATGGCTCTAAGTGGTTAATCATGCATGCTAAAATTATCAAGACCACCATCATTGTCTCACCGAGAAGATTCAAGTAGCCTAATTGGAGGTCAAGAGCATGATGGATGTAGCTTAAGCCTTGGCACGTGGCATCTTGCCCATTGGAACCCATGAACAAGAACTGTTGTATTGTATGGAACACGTGATCAAGCATGTAACTGATCAAGCATGTAACTGTGTTAGGCATTTTCATATGTAATTAAGTGTAATTAGAATAATTTGTTGCTTTAATGAAAAATGCTATTGATGAAGCTACTTTCTAAGTTTAATTGTCCCATGTGCATTTGCATGACTAATCTAATTCTTTAATTTCTTTATGTATTCATGTTAATTGTCATTTAATTGCATAGCCATCTGCATCTCATCAAACATGCCTATAATGTATCGTAAAAGCCTAATCTAGTGATAATCTAAAGCGTAGGTTCTCTAAAACATGGAATTAACAGTTTGTCATCGATATAACACTCACAATCATCGGAAAGCCATGGAATAGATCACCAAGCCTACATTGAATGACTTGAACTTATGTGTAGGGAGTCCTAAGAGCAATCACTTTATAAGAATGAGGAACTTCAAGCTTAGATTGTAGAATTGACTAAGCTATTGCTTGAGGCTTTAAAGAAAAAAGGGTAAATAAGCATCATCAATGCAGGGAAAACACTAGTTAATGTTAAAAACAATTTGAATGACAATACTGAAGCCACAATGCATAGGAAAAGGTATTGCATGGATAGCATCCTCCAGCAACAAATATTCCTTAACTCGACCATTCATTTACATTAACCTTACAGTAGCATCCCATCTGGTCTAAGTATTTCAAGGTGCAGGCTCTTAACTGGCAAGGCCTATTGTCCCAAACCTTGATGAGTAAATGGAACAAGAAAAAGCAAAGAGGTCTTAGAAAAAAGATGATCACTTAAACAATTATTAGTTATTGAAGAAGTGCTTTCAAGCTATTGAAGGAATGATAACATTAGGACCATGGACATAAAATCATTGGGGCTGGTTTTCAGTCTTGTTACCCCACCTAAGTTTAAAGTACCTAATTTTGAAAAATACAATAGAAGTAATGACTCCACTACCTACCTTCACGTGTGTTACCGTAAAATGGTTAAGTATGAATAAAATGAGAAATTACTAATTCATTGCTTTTAGGATAGTTTAACTGGGGTTACTATTCGATGGTCATAAAGTTTGATCCCATGAGAATTCAGACGTGGGTGGATCTAGCTCTTATGTTCTTTGACCAATACAAACATGTATCCAATTGGGTTCCAAGTCTCTGCTCTCTTATGAACATGGAAAAGAAAACCTTTGAGAACTTCCAATAATATGCTTAGAGGTGGAGGGAGAAGGTAGCTCAAGTCCATTCTTCTTTGACTGAGAAAGAAATGACACTCATGTTTGTCAGCACCCTGCGAGCTCCCTACTACAAAAGGCTGGTAGGAAATGCCACATAAAATTTCACCGATATGGTTATATCAAGTGAAATGATCGATAATGCTATCAAAAGTGGCAACATATCCATTAGACAATTGTTCAAGTCGGTCATGCAGTCAGCAAATGAAGGTAAAGAGAAAGAGGTGAATGTTGTTAGTGAAAGTCATGCCAAGTTTAATCAAAATCCACATCTGACACAGCTGTATACCTTTCTAACATGTTGAATCTGGGTTTTACCCCTACTCACTAGCACCATAATCAGCCGTATTTGCTCCAACAATAGGCTTTACACTATATCCCATTCAAATTTGACCCAGAGCGCACAACCTCATAATGTGAGCAATGTAAGAGCTCTAAAAAATCAACAAGCATAGCGAGAAAGAAAGCACTTTGAGCCACTCCCTTACTCCTATAAAGAGATCTATTCTTATCTATTAGCAAGTCAACTAGTGGCCCATGTATTCATAAGCATGAGATCACCACCGTACCCCAGATGGTATGATGAAAATGCCTATTGTGAGTACCATGCTAGAGCACAAGGTCATTCTATCGAGAGTTACATCTCATTTAAGAGAAAGGTATAGGGTTTGCTAGAAAAAGGTATGATCAAGGTCAAATAAGGGCCTAAACCAAATGTTAAAGTCATCCACTTTTTAACCATACCGAACTAAAAGTGAATATGATAGTCGACAGAAAAGGTTATTAGATCAATAGAAGCATTAAAGAAGTCAAAACACTAATGGGCAAGGTCTAGCAAGCTTTTGTAAAGGCCAAAAAAGTCTCAAATAATAAAAATTAAAGCAAAATAACCATTAGGCCATCTTGCTGCCACTGCGGTCAAGGGCTGATTGGCAATATTGCCTCTCATTCTTAGAAATAATCCAATAGATGATGGACCGATATGAGATTGAGTTTTATGAGGAATGGTATGAACAAATCAGTCAATCTATTAATGCCATAGGTAAGGAAAAGCCTACTGATGATTGAATCTCAAGTTATCTATCTCTCATAAACATGAAAAAGAGAGCTGATGAAAGCTCTAACCAATAGGCTTTAAGATAGATGGAAGAAGCTGCCCAGGTTCATCCCTTGTTGACAGAAAAAGAGATGACTATCATATACATTGGCCCACTATAGGCCATTTATTATGAGAACATAGTAAAATGCTTTCCAAGGAGCTTCGTGGATGCAGTCGTATTATGTGGAATAATCAGCTAAACCATGAAAAGTGAATCATGCAGAAGAGAAATCTACAAAGGCAATAAAAAAGGAAAAACGAAGGCTAATCAATAATTAAAATCTAGTAGTGAAGCCAATTATTCTCAAACTTATGCTGAGTTAGATGTAAATAGAATGGCTGTTAAAGAAAATTATGAGATTGGAGAAAACATAAAGAAGATCAAAACATCAATGAATTTGGTCTAGCAAATCCTAGTGTAAGCCGGATTGGTTAATGGGGTCGAAAAAAAGAATGATAAAGCCTATGACTTTTTTGATTTCAACACTTTCCATGGCCATACTTTTTAAACATGTAAAAGTTCCATGCTATGGTTCAAAGGAAAATGAAAGAGGGTAGCACCAAATTCTTTGATAAAAAGTGAACCTTGCATACTAAGTTTGCAAATGTAAAATCATCTGTCAACACTGTAGAGAAAAAAGGGAGCAATCCTCTATATGGGGTTAGAAGGCCATCGACCTTGTTCGACAACCGTTCGAGAGTCAAAGCTAACCCTATTCAACCTACACCAAAGATGATAATTCAACTTCCATCCCTTTTCATTTATAAAGATTGTGAAACATTTCCTTGGAATTATGAAAGAAAAACCTTGATCATTGATGAATCTAGTCAGTAAGTTGCAAACGTTGACCTTTTAAGGGTAAACCACCAAACTTAGAGCTACTGATGTTACGTCCTAGTAGTATTGAGAAGTGAAACTTAGTAAGAGAATACTAATTTTGTTCCTTAAATATTGAATTCTACAAGCAAAGAATTAGATTCAAAAGTTGTCAACAAACTAGTAAGTGAAAATGAGGCTATAAATTCCTTAAATTCATCAAGCGTAGTAAATATAGCATTATTGATTAGTTAAATATTTATGCTATCACTGCTATTGAACTTTAAAGCTCACATGAATGCCTTCCTCAAGGTTTTCAATGAGGCCTATGTCCCTCTCAACATCTCTATAGGTTAGTTGGATTGTCTAATGAGGAATATTATAGTTGGTAATTACATATCTTTCAATGATGATGAAATCCCTTATGGAGAAAGGGAAACTATAAAGTCCTTTACATCACTACATACTGTAAAAGTAACATGTTGCCCAAAGTGCTTATTAATAACAGATCGGCTTTTAATGTAATAACCATGTCATGTTTGAATAAGCTTCCCACTACACATCTCATATCTGAACAGTCATTTAGTTTTATGAGCATTCAGTGGAACTTGTAGAAATATTATGGGAAACATCACCATTCCACTCCAAATTAGCCCTTGTACTTAGGTTAACTTCAATGTGATAGACATTGCTCCATTGTATAACTGCTTGTTGGGAAAGCCTTCGATTCATTCTAAGGGCGTAGTACCATTATCATTCACCAAAAGTTGAAATTTATCATTAAGAACAAAGTTGTCAGTATTAGAGGAGAAAAAGATATCATTGTTGCTACCTCAGCTGATGTCCTATATGTTAAACCCAATGAAGATATCCTACAATCTTCTTTCCAATCCTTTAAGTTTGTTAATGCCACTTATGTCAAGGGAGGGTTGCCAATTGTTGAGCCTTACCTATCGAAGAGCACTCATATAGGTCTAAAGTTAACTATCATCAAAAGTGCCTAAGCTGGAAAAAGACTTAGAAAACACCTCTAAGGGATCACCAAATCCTTAAAAGTCATCAACTAGATCAATAAAAAATGGTTAGGATTCAAGCCTAATGCACAGCAAAAAAGAGAACAAGCTTAAAAGACCCATAAGTGAAGAATGGCCCGTTTGTTAGCACAAGATGTAGGATACAAACCAATGGTATATCCATCACTTTGAGAAAGTTTTCGCCTAAGAGGACATGCGAATACAAGCTTCACTAATGTTATGTTCATACTAAACAAGCATTTAGGGATTTCTCTATCAATGTAATTAATGAGCCAAGGATGTTAATGATGGACTGAGAGACCAGCCTGTGCCCTTCAGGATTTGTTCTGAATGTTTGAATTGTAACTTAGATTTTGTACTATTTAAGTTTGTTTCAAAGCATGCTATGAACTAAACCTACATGCTTTTGCTTGAAAGCATTGTAAGATCCTTCTCATAGGTAGCTTTTATTAAGTACTATCAATGAAAAGGATTAAGCATTATGCATTACATCCTTTATGTTAATTTTTAGACCCTTTTCTACATATTTTTCTACCTATATCATTCTTTTTTCATATTTTCAAGTGCCCCAATAAAGGTGACATGAATATTTCTGCTAAAACATCAAAAATCAATTTTGAGCAACCAATCTATGCCTATGATGTTAAGTCTAAAGAGAATTCTGAAGAGAACCCCATACTTCTAGACCTACTAAGACTAATTGAACAAGAAGAAAAAAATATTGCCTCATGGAAAACCCATTAAAACCATAAATGTTGGAACAAAAATAGATAAAAACAAGTGAAAATCAAAACCTCCATGAAACCATAACCACGAGCTAAACTAATAAGTCTTTTTCAAGAGTATCATGATGTGTTTACTTGGTCCTACCAAAACATGCCTAGATTAGACATTAATATTGTGGTCCATAAACTTCCTCTCGAAATCAAGTGTAAACCTATGCAATAAAAGCTTAGAAAGATGAAACCTCAAATGCTTCTGAAGATCAAAAAAGAAGTGAAAAAAAGTTATTTGACCAAGATTTCATGAAGTAGCCAAATACCCTGAATGGGTGGCCAATATAGTTTTAGTTCCTAAAAAAGATAGTAAAGTGTGGATGTGTGCAGACTATACAGACCTAAATTGAGCTAGCCCAAAAGATAATTACACTTTACATCACATGAACACCTTAGGAGGCAACACTGCCAAAAATACATTAACTTTTTTAATGGATGGATTTTTGTGTTATAACTAAATCAAAATGGTAGCTGAAGACAGAGAAAAACATTTTCATGACCATGTAGGGCAACTTTTGCTATAAAGTGATGCATTTCAGGCTCACGAATGCTACGGCAACCTACCAAAGGGAAATGGTTACATTGTTCCATATCTTATACACAAAGAAATTAAGGCCTACATGGATGATATGATTGCTAAATTGCCAGAAGAAAGTGAACATGTGGCTAATTTGCAAAAACTCTTCAAATAGCTTTGCAAATAGTAGCTCATGTTAAATCCTACAAAATGCACATCGATGTCACATTTGCAAACTATCAGGGTTTATTGTAAGCAAAAAAAGAATAAAAGTTGATCCCAACAAGGTCAAAGCGATTCAAAACTTACGGCCACCTAAAACTTAAAAGGAAGTAAGGAGTTTCTTAGGAAGATTAAATTACATAGCTTGTTTTATATCTCAATTGACCGATAAATGTGATCCAATCTTTCTGCTACTTCAAAAACAAAATCTTGGAGAATAGAATGAAGAAGGCTAAGAAGCCTTTGATAAGGTCAAACACTACCTTTTGAATTTTTGGTACTTGTGCCACCAGTGCCCAGTCAAGCTTTAATCCTATACCTATCAGTTTTCAATAAGTCGATAGGCTATGTATAAGGTCAACGTGATGAATCGAGTAAGAAAGAACAGCCTATCTACTACTTGAGTAAGGAGTTCACAAAATATGACAATAATTATTTGGTCGTGGAGAAGCTATGTTGTGCTCTTGCTTGGACGGCCCAAAGGTTAAGTCAATACATGCTATACCATGTAGCATGGATGATCACCAAACTCAATCCCGTCAAGTATTTATGCGAAGCTCCCTCTTGTCAAAAAGAATAGCCAAGTGGCGAGTCTTGCTTTTTGAGTAAAATATCATGTATCTGAACCAGAAAACCACAAAGGTAATGTAATAGCAAACTTTCTGGCAAGCTGAGCAATGGATGACTACCAGTCTTTAGACTTTGAATTTCCTAACAAAGACTTAATGTGAATATCCGAGGCAAAGAAAACTATTAAGTGCAGTTTATCTTGGAAAATGTACTTTGATAGAGCTCTAGATGCGTTGGGGCACTGAATTGGGGCAATTTTTATCTCGACTAATGGAAACCACTACCTTTTCACTGCAAAATTAACTTTGATTGCACCAGCAATATAGCTAAAAAAATGAGACTGCATCATGGGACTCCAAGTAGCCATTGAAAAACGTATTCGAATAGTCAAAGTATTCAGAGATTTAACCCTTGTTATCTACCAACTGAAAGAAGAATGGCAAACGCGTGATGCTAAATGGATGTATTATGGAAGTTAATCTTAGAACTCAAAAAAGAATTTAATGATATCAATTTTCAACATTTACCTCAGGAAGAGAATCAAATCACTAATGCCTTAGCCACCTTGCTATCCACGTTTAGAGTCAATCAAGAATCAAGTGTTGCTCCTATTCAGATGAGCATCTATTTAACTCAGCACATTGTCAAAATGTTGAAGAAGAGAAAGAAAGCCTGTCATGGTATCATTACATCTTTTAGTACATCAAGGATCAATAACATCCCAAGAGTGCTACCAAAATTAACAAGAAGACCATCCAACAATTAGCTATGAGCTTTATTTGAGATAGCAATATTTTATACAAGAAAAGTTAGGATCAAGTACTACTTTAGTGTGTAGATGCCTCCGAAGCCAAAAGAATGCACGAAGATGTCCAAGAAGGAATTTACGGTACACATGCTAATGGACAGTGAATGGTGGAGCAAGTCATGTGATCGGGCTATTATTGGTTGACGCTTGAAAAAAGATTGCATCGACTATGCCCAAAAGTGCCACAAATGTCAAATCTACACAGACAAAATCCATGTCCCATCGACACATTTGCATGTTATGATAGCTCCTTAGCCTATTTTTTATATGAGGCATGGACATGATCGAATTGATTACCCTAAGGCTTTTAATAGGCACCATTTCATTTTGGTTGCTTTAGATTATTTCACCATGTGGGTAGAGGTACCTTTTTATGCCAATATCACTAGATCAATTTTATCCAAATTTATGAAATGAGACATTATTTGTAGATATGATCTTTTTGAGTATGTCATTATTGATAATGCATTCAATCTAAAAAACAAAATGATGCAAGCGGTTTGTTCTCAGTTCAAGATTGAACATTATAATTTCATTCCATGTCATCTAAAAATGAAAAAGGTAGTTGAAGTAACCAACAAGAATATCAAGAAGATAGTTGAAAAGATGGATGAGACACAAAGATTTGCATGAAAAGTTACCTTTTGCATTACAGGCTTATCACATAGTAGTACAAACTTCTATGGGTTTTACCTTTTTCTTTTCAATCTATAGCATGGAAGCTATCCTAACTATTGAGGTTGAAATTCCTTCGCTCAAAGTCTTGATGGAATCATAGCTTGAAGAGGTTGGATGGGTCATGAATTGATACGAACAACTCAATCTCACCAAAAAGGTAAAAATGAAAGCCATCTGTTATAGGTAGATGTATCAAAAGTGCATGATGAGAGCCTATGAGAAAAAGTTCCAGTTTCATTAGTTCTGAGTAGGTGACTCGGTACTCAAACAAATTCTCTTTATCCATAAAGATGCTCGAGGGAAATGGACCCTAAATTGTGAAGGGCCATATGTGATGAAATGTGTATTTTTTGGAAGAGCCCTAATCTTAATCAAGATAGATAGTAATAACCTACCTAACCCTATGAACTTTGATTCTATTAAGAAATGTTATGCCTAAAAGGATTTTAGGATGAAAATTTGAAAGGGCATCCTATTTCTCTTTCTCTTTCCATTCTTAAAAAAAAAAAAGAGCTAGCTTAGGTTGAAAATTAAAAATGCCAGCTTAAGTGACCATACTCCTTTATTCTAACTAAGTCAAGAACCAATTTACCCTACATTCATAACCCTAATCAAGACGCCAACCATAACATAATTTGTGTGTTCTACACCAACCTGCTCCACCAAATCTTATCCTTACTTGCACCCAAAAAATGGAAACCACCTAACCATGGGGCCATATGAAGAATCTTCTTGTAAGTCAGCCAACACCAAAAAGATTAATTGCTTAAAAAAGGTTTTCAAAGACACCTAGTGGAAGACTCATGTCATTGGCATTAGGGTTAAGCGGCCAGGAAAACCCCTTAAAATTTTTTTTGTATATTAAAATCATTTATGATCTTATAATTTGTCATAACTTGTACTTTTTTTGTTTTGAATGAAATACAATCACTTGATCTCTCCTAAAGTCTTTTTGTAACTCCTGTATCCCATGTTGCATCTAGTTTATTATTTAACTGATAATGTTTCATAAATGAATGGAACTAATAATAGGATTTCCTAGCATTACTTTGAAAGGTGAAACTTTGCAAGAATTTTGATTCAAGCCTAAAGACCAAGAATGAACTCTTAGGGCCACAGTCGGTCTTGCCTTTGGACCCCACAACGTGCTTAATATTTGTCCCTAGTAAAACCTAGCCTAAAAATAAGGAGCTAAATTTTTTTCAAATTGTTATCCTTAACTAAAATTTAGAACAGTCTGCTTAGACCACTAAAAACACCCTTTGAATCATAATTAACTAAAAAACCCCTCATACTTGTCAATAAACTTAATGCAAGAAAAGTCTCTAATCATGAGCCATCTAAACTCAAGATAACCTCCACACTCATAAGCCATTCGCACCTTCATTGGACAATTTTTGCATTCAAAATCTCTAAAATCTAGAGCAAGGTTGGTAAATACCTAGGTAAGAAATCACTTTATCGAATGCATTAAAGAGCAATAACTGGAAAAGGCCAAAATCGATCATCGGATTAGATTTTAAAATCATCACTCTTAATCATCTTAAGCACGAATTTTCATCCTCATGTATTATACAGCATGTAACATCCTTTAGGTACCAGTTCCTGTATACCAAAATCAAATTAGTAGGAAACCTAAGATACAATTTCTTATTTTTGAAAAACCTTGAAAGGCTCCAAGTAGCTATCCCTGACCTTGCGAGCTCATTGAAAATCATCTAAGAGAGGTATTTAAACTCATGTAGCTATCCCTGACCTTGCGAGCTCATTGAAAATCATCTAAGAGAGGTATTTAAACTCACTTTTTTTAGTCTTTAAAGAGTAAGACACCTACCTACCTTAGTCCTCAAAAAGCAGGATGATTTTTTTTTTTACTTCATCCTCAAGGAACAAGGTGCTTATCTACCTCAATCCACAAAGAGCTAGGAGCCTATGGATTCAAAGCCTACACAAGCTGGTGGCATCTATTTAGGGGGTCAAATTGAAGAAACAACCTACATTAGTCCATAAAGTGCAAGACGCCTATCAAGTCAAAGTCTACATAAACTGGTGGTGCTTGTTTAGGGGATCAAACCAAAATAAAAACTTACCCCAGTCCACAAAGAGCTAAATGCCTATCGAGTCAAAGCCTATATAAGTTAGTGGCACCCGTTTAGGGTCAAACCCAGGAAATAACCTACCTTTATCCATAAAAAGTTGGATGCCTATCGAGTCTAAGCCCATAGAAGCTAGTGGCACCTATTTGTAGGGTCAAACCCAAGAAACAACCTACCTCGATCCATAAATAACTGAAATGCCTATAAAGTCAAAGGCCACACAAGCTTATGATGCCTGTTTAGGCAATCAAACCTACAAAACAATGTACCTTAATCTACAAAAAGTTTGATACATGTCAATTCAAAGCCTACGCAAGCTGGCAACACTTGACTAGGGGTTCAAACCTAGAAATAACTTACCTCAACCATAAAAAGCTAACTGCCTATTGAGTCAAAGCCCACACAAGCTGGTGGCACCTGTTTGAGGGCTCAAACCTAAGAAACAACCTACCTTAGTCCGCAAAGAGCTGGATGTTTATTGAGTTAAGGCGCACACAAGCTGATGGTGCTTATTTCGGGGGTCAAACCTAGGAAAAAACCTATTTAAACCATAAAAGGCTAAACACCTATCGAGTCAAAGCCCACAAAAGTTAGTGGTGCTTGTTTGAAGGGTCAAACCTAGGATATAACCCACCTTAATCCATAAAGAGCTTGACATCCATAAAGTTAAAGCCTATATAAACTGGTGGCACTTGTCTGAAGGATCAAATGTAAGAAATAATTAAGTAGAAAGCTTAAACCCTATAAAACTCACTAGAATTTTCCTTTTTTGTAAAATCATTGTAGATATACTTAGCACATCTCAATATAACACTAACTAAATCTTTATTTTTCTATAGGCATATGGAACCATCATTTTACCCAAACAAAATGGTGTCTATTTATCATTGCCCAATTCCTAGTACTTAGCAATGGCCAAAGAAAAGCAGTTGTAGACACCTTATTTAATCTGGACCAACTTTTGGCATCCCAAGACTTAATTGAAAAATGATAGAATTATAAAATAAAAAGATAAACTAGGGATAACTGCCAAGTGCTGTGTTACCAAGCATCATTAGGTAACATGACACCAGGCAAAAAATATTTTTGGGAAAAATAAAAAATGTCTATAGGTTGTATTAAAGGAAAATGTAGAAATAAGGCATTAAAAGTCACTATTTAAGGTGTCACCGGAGTTATTTAGATGAGTACATAGGTTAATTTCCCATTGTTTATGACAAAGGTAAGGTATTCAAAAAGCCTAAGGTATGTGCAAGTTATATTAGTGCATAAGTATTGATACGAGGCCTTTATGTCACCAAAAATTTTGATTTTCACATGAAGTATTAATATAAGAGGGTTTCATGTTGATACTTAAGGTGTGGCATCGATACCTAAATGTTTATATCAATACAAACCTTCGTAGTAGCTAAAGTCATTAATTTTGGCAAAATGAATGGATACACAAGCTTGAGTATCGATACAAATCCATAAAGTATCGATACAAGCCCCTAAGTCTTAAGATTAGAAATAATTTTTTGCTTTTAGTATTGATGCACACCTCACTGCATCGATAATTATATGAAAAAGTTACCTTCTGTATCGATACACTAAGGCATTCTAACCTAGTTTCAGCCACCTTTTAGCGTCTAAAGATCCAATTCAAACATGATTTTTGCACCAAAAATCTTCATAATTCATACCAGGTCTCAGTTATGGGCTTCTAATTGGATTTAAAGAAACTTTTAAAGGCCAAATAACTAATGAAAAAGGTCTTTTCATAAAATATATGGTTGTAAGAGGGCTATTGCAGCCTTTTTACCCTGCCACTTTGCATGGCAGAACCAATAGGAAGAACACCAACTGAGCATAGTAGCTAGAGATCTCCCATGTTACATGAATGAAAGATCAAAAATACCCTTGCTTTGCCCCCTAAAAGCATTGGTTGACCCTTAGATTTTAGAAGAAAAAGTTGGTTCAACAAAAGGTACATATAGACTCTTTCAGCTACCTCTAAAAAAATCCTCCAGTAGTCTCTAGCCCAAAAACTCTCTCAAAACATTATTACATTAACCTTTATACTTAATTCTCGTAGTTCCCTAAACCATCACCCAAAAACCAAAAAAAAATCAACCTTTCACACACTTTTATTCTTAAAACACCTCACTATCAACAATATTACCAGCAAGCTTTTTCTGTTCATCCTTTTCTTGTTAAATAAATAACAGCAAAGAGAGGAAAAGAATTGAGCATAAAGTCACTACTTCAAATAAAAAAGAAAGTTCTAGTTTTCTTGTATATTTTCTCTACTTTGCTCCATATATTTTTTTGTTTTTATCATCTACATCATTTTATTGAACTATTTATGCAGCCATGACCATCCTAGGAATCTCATGCATTATTGCTGCCTTGGTTGTGGTAGTTTTAGGATCTTGATGTTTTTATGATGCCTTGATGTTGTTTGGTAGGCTACACTTCTACTTTTTCATTATGTCATCAAAACAGTCCCTTATTCATGCATTTTCTATCATATTTCGTTTGTTTTCACATCCTAACACATGCTTAAATGTTCTTCCTAACATGCATTGAGTATGTTCATTTATTTTCTAATATTTTAAGAACTCTTTGGCGTAAAAATCTTGACTTAAAATTTTAGCATGCTTTTCTTCACATGAATATGTTCATGTGACTTTCATGCATCTTATTTGTCATCTCCTTGTATTTTTGTTACCTTTTCCATGTCAAAATGTAATTTTCGCATGTTTGTACATGTAATACTCATTTATCTTTATGAATGTTGTATTTTATTCATGATTCATTTGTCAAAATGTATGCTTGTTTGTTATAAAAAAAAGTTGATTTTTCAAAAAACCCTAAGTTAAGTCTATGTTACCTTTGAAAATGAGGATTAGCATAGATTTAATGTTTTGATTAAATTGGTCCTCCAATCTTAGGGACAAACTAAACTTCTAAGTTTGGATTCATGGAAATAAAATGCTACTTTCTTTTGTTAAAGTATTAAGCCTTGATCTTAAGCCCAATACCTTATGTAGTTACATGGTCAATGAGTTGTTTCAATAGTCCTACACTACTCAGGATTCTAGAATGAACTTGTGATACCCATGTTACTTGTTCTATTCTGATACCGATGTTCAAATGTCCTAGATTTGAGTCTGTCCTTGGAAAAAACTCAAAAATACTGAATAACTCCCTTATTTTTACTTTGGCAGCACTACAATATGAGTTTAAAAAATGTTTTTAGGTCATAAATGGTTTTTCTATAATTTTCTGATATTTTCCTTAAAGGGCATCAAAATACTTTTCCAATAGTGTCTTGTTCACCCTCAAATCATCTCAAATGAGGGAGTTTTGATTTTTCAAACTTTTACTGTTTAGGACCCCTGAAACCAGCATGTTATGTTTTGTTTGGCTATTTTGGTTGTTAGATGATTTTTCTAAAATTTGTAAATATTTTTTTCTAAAAAGTTTGTGAAATTCCCTTTCCAAAAAGGTGTTGTTTATGATTTAACGATTCTGAATGAGCCTAAAATAGTTTCTCAAATTCCATCATGCCCTTTCCATCGTACTTGCTACCAGTGTCAAAACAAGCTTAAATCTAAAAATTAATACTGCCTAGAAAGTGATTTTCTAAGATTTTTAAAATATTTTTATATTAGTCCTCATCGGGGAAGGGAGATAGCACGATGTTGTCCCTTATTCTTAGCCTAATCTTCTGATAACCTTTATAAAGATGTTCCAATGTCTCGAAATGCATTCGATTGGTTCCCCTGCTACTCAAACCCTTTAGGCTTGGATCAAGGCTTAAGATAAAACATATTTTATTCAAGTCTTCAATTTTTTATTATCAAAACACCTTTTTTCAAGCTAACTAATTTCTAAAATCATTAAAAATTTTAATTTTTGGGGATATTCCAACCCCACCACTCTAAAAGGATACTCTAGCCCTATTTTTCCATAAAAAAACTTGATTTTTCTTGTTTAGATATATTTGACATTCTTAATTATTTTCATAACTTTATCTTTAGGGATACTCCAACCCCACCTCTCCAAGGGGATACTTTAACCCCGCTTTTACCTAAAAAATTTTGAAAATTTTTTTCTTCCAAATACCTCAGATTGTTTTGATTAAAATCTCTTTCGTCCTTTCAAATTACCACTGAATCTAAAGCCATTGCTAAACTGTCATCATAGTTATTCTTTAATAATCTTAAGACAATTATGTGATACATTCTGATTGTCCCTCCTTTTTATGTTCTTTTGTTTTTGATTCTTTGTTTGTAAAATTATTATATTCTTTTTTACTAACACTTTCCCTTTTTGTAGTGACTATCATGCATCACATTTAAAACTTGTTTTCAAAGATAATTACAAGGCAATGTTCTGTGCGAGTATCTCTCTAGTGCCTAATACAAAATCTAAATTTTAAAAATTTAATCTAGAAACTATTTTTATAAAAATTCCTATGCTCCTTATACCTCTGTGGCATATAGGTGATATAAATCTTCTTTTAAAACTCAGATTTACATCTTCCATCAAAACTTCATGCATAAAAAAGAGGATTCTATCTAAATAATGACTAAATGGAATAGATTAAGCCGAACTGAAGTGAGACATAGTTAGTGGGTACTAATTTCAGGTGTAATGGGGGTGCTAATCCTTCCCCACACATAACCAACTCCCAAACCCAACCAATAAATCTCTAGACCTTGTAGGCCCTAAAATCAATGCCTCAAGTTTCATAACTCGAGATATTATTTTCAATAGGCATCTGATCATGCATAACTCAAAATGGTTGATGGTGACTCCAATTTTATAGTTACTTCATGGTAACTTTCTAAGGCTAGTTGGATAAGTGATTCATATGATCATCTCTCTCCCTTTACATTATCATGCCTAAGCCAAACCTAAGCTAGGGATCACTCTAAGGCTCAACCACACCACCATAAATCTTTTAAGTCATGCAGACTCACTTCATATTGTCTGGAGAAGAAATGAAAAAAAGAATATGTGAAGACATGCACCACTACTCTACATTATAGAACTAATAAAAATAAGAGTAGCTGAGCACAATACTTAAAGTTTCCTCGATTACATGAAAGAAAATCTCACGATGTCCTTATTTTTTACTCAAAAACATTAGTAAATATACCGTATAAAAAAGCCAAATTTGGCTCAACAGATAAAAATAGAGAAACCTACAAAGATTTCCATCTAGCTTCCAACAATCTCCAAAGAAATCTGTAGCAACTATCAGTCAAGAACACTCCTAAGATACTGTTCCATAGCCTTCCATCCATTAACCAAAAACTTTATTGCCATAGCTCTTTTAAACCCCTGTTAGAAAACCTCTAAAAACTCTATTTTCACACACTTTCATCCTTAAAACTACTCTCTATCAACATATAACCAAAAAAGCTTCTTCTTTCCATACTTTTCATGCTAAACAATAATAAAGAGCGGGAAAAAACTGAGCTTAGAGTTGCTGCTCTAAGTATAGAGGAAAGTCCATGGCTTTTTGGTATGTTTTCTCTACTTTGCTCCATATATTGTTTGTTTTTACCATTTAAATCATTTTAGTGAGCTATTCATGGTGCCATGACCATTCTAGGACTCTTATGCATTATTATGGTCCTGGTTGTGGTAGTTTCAGGGTTTTGATGATTCTTTTAATGCCTTATCATTGCTTGTTTAATCAAATTTGCTATGTTCTACCATTATCATCAAAATAGCCCTTATCCTTACATCTTTGACATGTTTCATCCACCATCACATACCTAACACATGCTTGAATCTTTATCCTAAATTGTTTTTGAACATATTCATGCATTTCCCCATATTTTTATGAGTTTTATGGCATAAAAATACTACCTTGAAAAATCTAGCATCATTTTCTTTACACAAATATGATTATATCATCTTCCATAACATGATCTTTAATGCCATCTCTATGTATCTTACCTTTTGCATTTTTGTCATCTTTTCTATCTAAAAATGTCATCTATTTTTTGTTTCAGTGTGTTGTTTTTATTCACTATTATATATGTTGCATTTTTGTCTAAAATGCATTTTTGTTTGTAGAAAAAATTTGATTCCAAAAAAATCTCAAAGTTAAGTCTATGCTACCTCTAATAGATGGAGACTAACATGGATTTAATGTTTTCACAAAATTGGTCTTCTAATTTTAGAGAAAATCAAACATTTTAGGTCAGGGTTCATGCTAAAATAAGTTCTTGTTTTTTAAACAAAAAATAACCCTTTTAGTTGATAAAAGAAATATTAAGCCTTGATCTTGAGCTTAACACCTTTATTTATGGCATGGTCAATGGGTTGTTTCAATATCCCAAAATACTCAAGGATTGTCGAATGATGTCATGATGCTAATGCCACTCTTTTCTCTGTGTTACAGACATTCGGACATCCATGGCTCAAGTTTAATGCCAAGAAACCTAAAAACAAAATTAATAATCCCTATTTTTGCTCTGGCAACACCATAGTCTAAATTTGAATAATTATTTTTGAACCATAAATAATTATGCTAGAATTTTCTGATATTTTTCCTAAAAGGGCATCAAATTACCTTTCCGTAGGTGTCTTGTTTGCCTTTAGATCATTTCAAATGAGGGAATCATGATTTTTTGAACCTCGGCTATCTGGAACTCTTAAGATTAGCAAATCGAATTCTGTTTAGGCTATTTCGGCCAAGTAGATGATGTTTCCCAAGTTATTTAAATATTTTCCCTGAAAGTTCGTGAAATTCCCTTTTCTAAAAAGATATTTTTTTGTGATTTAAGGATTACAAATGAGTCTGAGACAATTTTTCAAAGTTTATTGCATCATTTCCCTTGCCCATGCTGCCAGAGTTGAAACAAGCCTAACTTCAAAAGTTCATTCCACCTAGAAAATGACTTTCTAGGATTCTTGGAATATTTTTATATTAATCTTCATCTAGATAATGGGGGAATCATGATTTTTTGAACCTTGGCTATCTAGAACTCTTAAGATTAGTAAATTAAATTATATTTGGGCTATTTTGGCCAAGTATTAGATGTTTCCCAAGTTATTTAATATTTTTCCTGAAAGTTTATGAAATTACCTTTCCAAAAAGGTATTTTTTGTGATGTAATGATTACGAATGAGTTTGAGACAATTTTTCAAAGTTTATTGCACCCTTTCCCTTGCACATGCTACTAGAGTTGAAACAAGCCTAAATTTAAAAGTTCATTTCACCTAGCACATGACTTTCTAGGATTCTTGGAATATTTTTATATTAATCTTCATCGAGATACCTTTACAATGGTGCCTCGTTTACCCCTTGAAACCTTCGAATGAACTTGAAGTAAATTAGAGAAGGGAGATAGCATGATGTTATCCCCCATTGTTTTTTTCGAATTAAAATTAACATAGTACCTTGAATCGCCATTATCAAGATGCTCGACCTTCTTAAAAGGCATCTAACTGGTTCCCTTACAACACAAGCTTTTTAAGCTCAGATCAAGGCTTAAGAAAAAATATATTTTATTCAAATCTCCTATTTTCAAACTACTTTTTTTTCAGAATATCCTTTTTCATTAAAATATCCAAATTTTTATTTTTGGTGATATTCCAACACCTCTACTCTGAAGAGATACTCTAACCTTGTTTTCCACTAAAAACTTGATTTTTTTTTCTTAGATTTATTTGAGATTCCTAATTATTTTCTCAAAATATCAAAATTTTTATCTTTGGGGATACTCTAACCCTATTTTCCACTAAAAACTTGTATTTTCTCTCTCGAATTTGTTAGAGATTTATTTTCTTAAAATATCAAAATTATCATTTTTAGGGATACTTTAACCCCACCTCTTTGACGGGATACTCCACCTTTTTGCCACCTCTTTGCTTTTACTCTAATCTCGAATTGTTTAAAGCCTTTTTCCATCCTTCAAATTACCATCGAATCCAAACACGTCTTCAAATTGTTTTTCCATTTATTCTTTAATAGTTGAAGACAATTACAAGATTGGAGTAGCACAAATTTATCCCTTACTGATAAAGAAATAGATGATTATTAGATTCATCGATACATTACAAGCACCGTAATATGAGGAGGTAGTAAATATCTAATCCCACAGAGCTTTACAGATTTAGCCATATTATGCAGAATAATCAATGAAGCTGTAAAAAGACCTAGACAAAAGAAATACCTTTAAAGGCAAAAAGAGAAAAAAGTAGAGGCCAAATAATAATAAAAATTTAATACTAAAGCTAGTTCATCTAGAATGGCTATCAACAAAGATTGCAAGGTTGTAGAAAACTTAGATAAGGTCAAGAAACTAATGAATTTGGTTTGGTAAATCCTAGTATAAGCTAAATTAGTTAATGGGATTGAAAGACTAGAAGAAAAAATCATTAACTTCTTGATTTCCATACTATCTATGGCAATAATCTTCAAACATGCAAAAAGTTTCATGCTATGGTTCAAATGATGATGAATGAGGGTAGCATTGAATTCTAAGATAAAAAGCAAGCCTTACATACCAAGTCTATAGACATGATACTATCTGTAAACACCATAAAAAGGGAATGAAATAATCCTCTATATATGTTGGAAGGCCATTAGTCTTATTTGACAATCGATCGAGCATCCAAGCTATCCCTATTCTGCTTATGCCCAAGATGATTATTCAACTTCCATCTATTTTCACTTATAAAGGCTATTCTCTGAAACTATGAAAACAAAACCTTAATCATCAGAGAGTCTAGCCAACAAGCAGAGAATGTTGATCTCTTGGGGGTAAGCCATCTAACTTAAAGTGGCAAGTGCTACAGCCCAACAACCTCAAGAGGTAATACTTGGTAAAAGAATAATACTCCTGCTTCTCGAGCACTAAAGTTTGCAACCAAAGACCTAAATCCAATGGTTATCAAGGAGGCAGTGAATGAGAAAGAAGCCATAAAATTTTTTAAGTTCATCAAGCATAGCAAATATAGCATCATTGATTAGTTGAAAAAGTAGCCTGGCAAGATATCTATGCTATAACAACTATTAAATTTTGAAAATCACAAAAATGCTCTCCTTAAGGTTTTAAATAAGGCATATGTCCCTTCAGACATCCTGATAGGATAGTTGGATCATCTAGTAAGTAATCACTACTGATAGATATATATCTTTTAGTGATGATAAAATCCCTTATGGAGAAAGAGGAAACTATAAAGCTCTTCATATCACCATATACTACAAAGGTAGCGCGTTACCTAAAGTGGTTATTGATAATAGGTTGGCTCTAAATGTAATATCTGTATCATGCCTGAACACATTCCCCATTGATGTGATTTATATATATAATAGTCATATGATTGTGGAAGCATTCGATGGAACTTACAGTAACATCCCCTTAAATTTACTTTGTAGAGGTAATTCCATCGTCCTTGCATTAAAAGTTGAAATTCATCATAAAAAACAAAGTTGTCAGCACCAAAGGAGAAGAAGATATCATTGCTACTACTTTAACTAATTCTCGCATATCGAACTTGATGAAAATATCCTAGAATCTTCATTTTAATCCTTTGAGTTTCTTAACGCCACTTACGTTAGGGAAGGGTTGCCAATACTTGAGCCTTATCTATCGAAGAGCATTCACATAGGTCTAAAGTCAACCATCGATAAAAATGCTTGGGCCAAAAAAAGACTCAAAAAACACTAAGGGATTGCCAGAGCCTTAAAAGTTGTCAATTAGATCAATAAAAGAGGGTTAGGATTCAAGCCAGTGCATTGTAGAAAAGAAAACAAGCTTAAAAGAATTATGAGAAAAGGATAGCCCATTTGTTGGGATAAAACATGGGATATAAACCAATGATGTTTTCATCGCTTTGAAAAAGTTTCCATCTAGGAGGATATGTGAATATTAGCTTTGCCAATACTATACTTATACTGGATAAGGCATTTAGGATCTTTTTATCAATGCAATTGATGAGCTAAAGACATTAAAGATAAATTGAAAGACTGGTTTGTGCCCTCAAAGGTTTGTTCTAAGTGTTTGGATTGAAATTAAGATTCTTGTAGTATTCAAGTCTGTTTCAAAGTAATGTTGTGAACTAAACCTACATGCTCCACTGAAGAGCATTGTAAGATCCTTTCTGTAGGAACCCTTTTATTAAGTACTATTAATGAAAATGACTAAGCATCATGGATTTCATTTTTACGTCCATTTCCATAATTCTTGCCAACCCTTAGACCTTTCTTTACATATTTTTCCACATATATTATTTTTTCCATATTTTTAGGTACTCGAATAAAGATGACATGAACATTTATATTGAGTCTTTGGATATCGACTTCGAGTAACCAATTTATGCTGGTGAGGTTGAGTTTGAAAGGAATTTTGAAAAAAATCTCATACCCCTAGCTTCATCATCATCTTACTGAACCTCTATGTTTCCATGACCCTATTAAGGCTTTAATGTATTATTGTGGCTTTGTTTATGGTAGCCAAAGGATTTTGATGATTTTCATAGTGCTTTAATGGTGTTTTAATGAATTAGAATGCCATATTACTTGCTAAAATTAAAACAACCCCTGCTCCTGCATTCTTGCAATTTTTGCTTTATCTCAATATCTTTTTTCATGCTGAATGCTCAGCCTAGCATATTTTGATCTTGACCATACCTTGGGATGAATTTTCACTATGATTTTCTTTGTTAAAGTGCATGGATAGTTTGTTGTTTTGAGTGGTCGTTCATGTTTGATATCTTCACTTAGCTTAGCTCATCATATGTTTGTTGAAATGCCTCTATGATGCTTATAAAAATCTATTTTCAAAGAAAACCCCAATTAAGTCTATATTAACCTCAAAAAATAGGGATTAGCATGGATTTAAGGTTTTCAATATATTGGTTCTCTAATCTTAGGGATATATCAAACATAAATGTTTGGAATCATGGCCTTACTAGGCCAAATAAATTATGTTTTAATCCAAAATCCAAAATGTTTTTATGTATTTAGTTTAATCCTTGTTTCGAGCTTATCATAACTATTAGCATGGATAGCGGATGGTTCGGTGGCCTACTCTATTGGAGTTGGATTGGTCCATTACTTCACTGCTAGAGAGCTCAGTGATTGGACATTCTCAACTCATACACATTCACACGTGATCATAAAAGCCTTAACCCAAAGAAACCTCTTTTTTGGTATTGGCAGCAGAGTGATCCCTATTTGAAAAATTATTTTCAAACTCAAAATGATTTTTTTTTAATTTTCTAGCATTTTTCCTAGAAAGGAATTTGAATTATCAATACAAAAATACTATTTTTCTCCTTGGATCATTCTACATGTAGTTATGATTTTTTGAACCTTTGCTGTCAGGAACCCTTAGAATTAGTGATTCACATTCTGTTTGGATAATTCTGACCCATTAAATTATTTTTCTAGACCTTTTAAACATTTTTCTTGAAACATTTGCAAAATTCCTTTTTTGTGATTCAATGATTCCAAATGAGTTTAGCATGATTTTTCAAAGTTCACTGCATTTGTTTTCTAGAACTTGTAGTCAATGCTGACTCAGACATGGTTTCAAAAATTAATTCCACCTAGAAAAAGATTTTATAGGATTTTCGGAAATTTTGACATTAATCCTTATCCCATTACCTTTTCCTACCATAGTGTCAATGAGTCATGACGTATGTCCATTTAGGCTCAGTCAAAACCCAAAAATGTTTTTGAAATTAATTTCCCTTTCCTATTAAAAACTTGATTTTTCATTCTAAAATCTTGTTTCATAAATATATATATATATAAAATTCCAATTTTCAAAAATTATTCAAAACCTCTTTTTTTGAGGGATATCCCACCCTTTTTTTTAAAAGATACTTTAACCTTATTTTCATCGAAGGGATTCTCTAACCTTATTTTCTTTGAGGGGATTATCCAATGCTGCTTTTCAAAAATACATCCAAAACTAAGTTATCTCTCCTCTGGGCTTCCCTAGACCTTTTATCAAATTTTTCATGCCTAAGATGACCATCAAATGCAAGCATGTCTTAAAATTTTGTATTTAGTTATTCCACAATAACTAAGGTCTGTTACAAGATATATCTTGATTGTCTATCCTTTTATGTTTTTATGCAATCATCTTTAATGCAACTTTTATTTTATTTTATTATGCCTTACTACCCATTTCTCTTTTGATAGTTATATGCATTAATGCTTTAAAAAAAATCAAATTTCATTAAACTCAAGGTAGGGCTCTGGATTAGTATCTCTCCAGTGCTTAATGTAGAGTATCCTCTGCTTCAAATCTCATTTTACCAAAGCTTCTATGTTTTCCTCCCTCCTAGGTTGCATAAAGAGATATTAATTAAACTTTTATCGTGAAAACCTATATTTAATATTTAAAAATTTGCATTCATAAGAAGGAGATTACTTATAAATCATGTCCACATGAAAAATTAAGGAAAATTGAGACTTTTATAATTATACAAAAATCATTGTTTTGAGTTTTGTAACTTGGAATCACAGATTTTAATAGGTATTTAATCATACCTCACCCAAAATGATTGGCTGCGACTCTAAGTCATGGTTATTTCATAATGATCATCCAACACTAGTTACATAAGTGATTCGTCTGATAGTCCTCCCTTCAACTTTCACTCTATCACACCGAATTCAAATCTCAATCGAGGGATGATCCAAAAGCTAGCCCCTTCTCCCTTTCATTTTTAAGTCATAGTGCATCATGTGAAAAAGGGCACATTGTGAAAACTTGGTGGCTCCACTAAGGACTTGTTTTTGAGAATCATGTAGACAACTACATAAATTTTATCATGATTCTTGGCTTCCCCTAATTTTAGTTATTATTTATTTGTTTAACCTTGTTTCGAGCCTATCATGACTATTGCTGTGGATAGTGGATGGTTTGGTAGCCTACTCTACAAGAGTTGGATTGGTTCATTACTTCACTACTAAGGACCTCGGTGATTAGACATTCTCAGGTCTAACTTCTTGACATGTGGCCGTAAAAGCCTTAACATGAAGAAACATCTATTTTGGTACTAGCAGTATAGTGATCCCTATTAGAAAAATTATTTTCAAACTCAAAATGATTTTTCTAGAATCTTCTAGAATTTTTCCTAGAAAGAGGTTTGAATTAACTTTACAACAATACCTTGCTTACCCTCAGATCATTCCACATGTAGAAGTTATGACTTTTTGAACTTTTGCCTTTTAAAACCCCTAAAATCAATGATTCACATTTTGTTTGGGTAATTCTGAACCATTAAATGATTTTTCTAGATTTTTTGAATATTTTTCCTAAAAAGTTTGCGAAATTCTCATTCTGAAAAGATATTATGTGCAATTTAATGATTCTAAATGAGTCTGAGATGATATTCAAAGTTCATTACTCCTTTCTCTAGCATTTGTTGTCAATGCTAACTCAAACCTATTTCAAAAATTAATTCCACCTAGAAAGTGATTTTGTAGGATTTTTGAAATATTTTTTACATTAGTTTTCATGGAATTACCTTTCCAATGATACTCGTTTGCCACTAGAAAACCTGCAAACCAAGCCAAAATAAATTCAAGAAAGTAGACATAATGATGCTGTCCCCTGTTTTTGTTGAACTTGAAAAATTTTACTTGGATTTTCTCATGCCATATTTTCTACTCATTCGAATGACTCAATATATTTTCAATGGTTTCCTACCATGATGTCATAAGTCATGATGTAGGACCTTTTAGGCTTGGATGAAAACCCAAAAATGTTTTCAAAATTGAATTCATTTTTCTTTTTAAAAAAATTAATTTTCTATTCTAAATTCATGTTTCTTAAATATATATATATATAAAATTTTTACTTTCAAAAATCTTTAAAAATCTCTCTTTTTGAGTGTGTAGACACCTTATTTCGTCCAACCCACTTTTGGCACCCTAAGACTCAATTAAAGGATGATAAAATCAAAAATAAAAATAAAAACTGGAAGATGACTGCTAGGTGTCATGTCACCAGGCATTATTAGATGACACGATACTAGGCAAAAAATTTTTTTGGGAAGGTCTGAAATGCCTATGGGCCGTATTAAAGGAAAAGATAAAAATCGGGTATCATTGAAGGATGATAAAATCAAAAACTAAAATGAAAACTAGGAGATGACTGCTAGGTGTCATGTCACTAGGCATTATTAGATGACACGATGCTAGGGAAAAATTTTTTTTGGGAAAGTTTGAAATGCCTATGGGCCGTATTAAAGGAAAAGATATAAATAGGGTATCAAAGGGCACTTTTCATGGTGTCATCAAAGCTATTCAGATGAGTACACGGATCAAATTCCCACTGTTTGTGGCCAAATTAAGGACAATCGAGAAGCCACTAGTACATGCAAGTTATATTGGTGTATAAGTGTTGATACGAGGCTTTATGTCACCAAAAACTTGAATTTTCACATGTAGTATCGATACAAGAAGGTTTGGCATCGGTACCTAAGATGTTGTGTTAATACCTTGCATGTTTGTATCAATACAGACTTTGGCAGTAGCTAAAGTTGTTATTTTTGGCACACAAGCATGAATATCAAAATAAATCCATGGAATATTGATATAGGCCTCTAAGTCTCGAGACTAAAAACATTTTCTGCTTAGTATTGATACACAGCTCATCGTATCGATACTCATGGGTAAAAAATACCTTATGTATTGATACAACATGTTTTGCATCGATACACTAAGGCATTTTTTCCTAGTTTAAGCCACTTTTCAACCATCAAAAACCCGATTTAAACATGTTTTTGCACCAAGGAACTATATCATAAATCATTGCAAACCTCAACTATGGGCTCATGAACAGATTCAAACAAAATTGTGAAGCCAAACAATCAATGACAAGGGTCACTTTCATAAGATATATGGTTGCAAAAGGGTGTGGCAGGCATTTCTCTTGTTGCAGGCTGTCACAGCCTTTCTGCCTCTTTGCTCAGCATGGTAGAACCAATGGGACGAGAGTCAGCTGAGCATGGTAGCTGGAGATGTCCCCTGGAGCAAGAGGGAAAGATTAAAATTACCCCTGCATTATCTTCTAAAAGCAAGGGCTAAGCATTGAATAAGGGATTCTCAGCTATCTAAAAAGAAGAGACCCTCAGTCATTTTCAAAAAGCTCTCCAACAATCTCTAAAAACTCCATATATTCCCACAAATCCTCTAGTAATTCCAATTCCAAAAACTCACTGAAAACACTATTCCATTGCCTTTTACCATCAATGAACCTCTATTCCTATAGCTCCCTAAAACCACCCCTAGAATACCTTTAAAAACTCAATCTTTCACATACTTTCATTCTTAAAACACCCCATGAAGAACCATATTACCAGAAAACTCTTCTTTTCACCTTTTTCTTATGAAATAATAGCAAAAAGAGGGAAGGAACTAACTTAAAGTCACTGCTTTAAAAAAAGGAGGAAAGTTTAAGCTTTTGTTGGTATATTTTCTACCCTGTTCCATACATTTTCTGTTTTAATCATCCATTTCATTAGTGAGCCCTTCATGTTGCCATGACCCTCCTAAGACTCTCATGCATCATTATTGCCTTGGTTATGGTAGTCTTAGGATCTTGATGACCCTCTTGACACCTTGATGCTGTTTGGATTTATAAACTCACCATACTTCATTTTTATCATTGCACAACCTCTGTTCATGCATCTTTTGCCATGTTCCTTCATATTCACCTATCTATCTCATATTTAAATGGTCACCTTTACATGTATTATACATGTCCATACATTTTCATGTGTTTTAAGGAGTCTCATGAAATAAAAATGTTGTCTTGACAACTCTAGCATCCATTCTTTTGTTTAAACATGTTTGTATCATCTTCATGCACCCTATTTGTCATCTTCTTACATTTTTGTCACCCACTTTCAAATCAAAATGTTATCTTCATATGTTTACTGTTTAATCCGTGATTGGCTTTGTGTATGCTATATTTTGTTCATGATATCTCCATTAAAATGCTTGCTTGTTTCTTTAAACCTTATTTTTAGAAAAATCCCCAAGCCAAGTTCATGCTACTTCTAATAGATGATGAACATCATGGACTTAATGTTTTCATAAAATTGGTCTTCCAATCTTAGTGGTAGGTTAACATTTCAGCTTTGGATTCATGGTGAAATAAGTTTTTTTTCCAAAAAAAGAGAGATCCTTTTTGGTATTAAACCTTGATCTTGTGTCCCATGTTCTCTTTAGTGACACAATCAACAGGTTATCCCATCATCCCAGACTACTCTAGGATTGTCAAATAAACTTATGAAGCCCATGTTACTTTCTATCATACACGTTCGGATGTCCTAGGCCCGAGTCTGTCTTTAAAAAAAATTGAAATATCGAATAATCCCTTTATTTTTTTCTCTAGCAGCACTATAGTTTGGATTTAAAAAATCATTTTCAAACCACAAAATATTTTCTTAGTAGTTTCTAATATTTTCCCCTATGGGGCATTAAGTTAACTTTCTAACGGGTCTTATTTGCTCTTAGATCATCCCTGATAAGGGAGTTATGATTTTTTGAACCTTTGCTATCCGAAACCCTTGGAATCGGCGTGCATTATTCATTTTGAGCCATTTTGGTCCATCAAATGATTTTTATAAAATTTTCAAATATTTTTCCTAAAAAGTTCACAAAATTTTGATTCTGGAAAAATATTTTTCATGATCTAATTATTCTGGACAAGCTTAGAACGATTTTCCATAGTCCATTATGCCCTTTACCATATGCATACTGCCAGTGTCAAGGCAGACTTAATTTCAAAAATTAATTCTGCTTAGAAAATGATTTTCTAGGATTTTTGGAATATTTTTACATTAAACCTTATCAAGGTAACTTTCCAGTGGTACCTTATTTACCCTTGGAAGCCTTCAGATGCACCCAAAAAAATGGGAATGGAGATGACACAATGTTGTTTCCTGTTTTTAACTTAATTTTCGAATCTCCTTTTATTAAGAAGTTTGAATGTCTCAAAATGCATCTAATTGGCTCTCTTGCAACACCAACCCCTTTTGACTTGGATCAAGGCTAAAAAAACAAAAATATAAAAAAAAGATTTCAAATTAACTAATGGAGATACTCCAACTCTATTGCTTTGAGGGAACACTCCAACCTTATTTTTAATTAAAAATCTAAATTTTCCCTTTATTCGTAAATATTTTCCTCACTCTATCTTTAGGGATGCTTTAACCCCATTACTTCAAGGGATACTCCAACCCCATTTTTAATTAAAGATTCAAATTTTCTCTTTATTCCTAAGTATTTTCCTAACTTTATCTTTAGGGATACTCCAATCCCACTTCTTTGAGGGGATGCCTTAGGCTGTTTTGATTAAAATCATCTTTGTCCTCAAATCACCATCGAACCCTAAACTATCTCTAAAATTGTCATCCATATTGTTCTTCAATAATTGAAGGCAATTGTGAGATACATTTCTATCATCCCTCTTTTTTCATGTTTTTTTGTTTGTGATTGCTTGTTTATGATATTATTATATTTCTCTTTTTTCTATCTTGCTAACATGTTTCCTTTTGTAATGATTATCATTCATTCATGTTTACAATTCTTTTTTCAATAAAATTTATAGGGCAATGTTTTATGTTGGTATCTCTCTAGTGCCTAATATAAAACATCCAACTTTTTAAATCCAATTTGGACATTGTTTTCACAAAAATACCTATGTTCATCACATCTCAAAGGCACATAGGTGGTCTAAATTTCTTTAAAACTCAGACTTCTATTTTTCTACCAAAACTTCATGCATTTAAAAGGATTATATCTAAATAAAGACTAAATGGAATCGATTTAACTGAGACTAAAGTGAGACATAGTTAGTAGGTGCCAATTTTAGGCGTTGTAAGGATGCTAATCTTTCTTTGCATGTACCCCCTCCCGAACCTAACCAAAAAACTCTAAGCTTTATAGACCTTGAAATCGATGTTTCAAGTTTCGTAACTTAGAATATTGTTTTCAATAGACATCTGATTTTGCCTAGCCTAAAATAAACGATGGTGATTTTATGTTTATGGCCACTTCATGGTGGCCATCCGAGACTAGTTGGATGAGCCATTCGCCTAATGGTCTCTTCCCTCTCCTTCCAATTATTATGCCTAGTCCGAATCCCAACCATGGGATAACTTAAAATCTTAGGAATAACCAACAATCATTTATTTTTAAGTCGAGTGCACCATGCCCTTCGGATTATTCAAAGTTTTAAAGGTAGGGCATCTGGTGATAGCTTGGTGACTCCACTAGGGAACAAATCTACAGAATTAGGCCTATAACTAACTATTGTTCACTCGGTTCATGGTTTTTTGGTCTCCACAATTATACAGATATAGCTCTATTTTATTTTTACCTACTAATCTTTATTATTTATGTTTTTGCCTTATGATTATTAGGAATTATTTATGCCCAGTTAAATGTTGATTTAAATAAATATGGTAATATGAGAGTAAAACAAAAAGGTTTGATTGTTTCCCCAGCACACATTATGCACTTGCATTTGCACTAGATTCTTACCAAACACCATGGTATGGTTAGTATCCTAATTATTAAGGGAAAATAAGCCATCAGCCTTCGTGAGTAACCCTCCGTATAGGCATGCAACACCTTTCAGCATGTAAATTACTTATATCTCTCATGAGTACCCTTCTGTATTTGTATAGGGAAATACATCTACCGAATCAAACCTGTTATGCCAAACCTATGATGGGCCTAGGATCAAGGTACCTCAGTTGTCCTTATTAGAGAAATAAGTGATTCGGATACCAAAATAGGCATAAACTTAAATCCATATAGTGAACTCTATGAGCTAAAAGCATGTTAAATCATATTGGATGCTGCTAGAATAACCCAGAGGGTAGGATCACTTAGGGAACATTATTACCTTTTCTGTTATATACCATAGTTATACGGGCGATGATGGGTGAATACTGTCACCCGAGTTTGTCATTTTTATTATCTTGATCATTCCTTTAGGATATGCCATTTCATTTGATGGCAAATCCTTTTTAATAAATGGGTAAGGACAAACAAATGCCATTACCCGTAATGCCATATTAAAATGGTTATATTTGACTAAAATAAATAGTCATGCTACCCAAATGATGGCTTAGCATGCACTTAAAATAAATGGTGATGAACAAACGTCACTATTTAAATAGTCAATCTTAGTCCTAGCAAGATATCATGTTAGTTTGTGAAAAGATAATTTTCATGTAGACACGTAAGTATGCTGCCTGTTTACAACCTCAACATTCAGGACCATCATGTCTTCCCCTAGGTATCATATTGCCTATTTTCGGGGCAAATTTTGTGATATGCTTCTATTGCTATTCCTTGTTTTCTTTATCTTTTGCTTATTATTTCATATTTATGATGAACTTTTTCCCTTTTTGCTTTTCTTTTTCACCATGCATCATTTCATCATAATCATCATCACCATGGGACAATTGGTCAATGGTTCAATGTTCATCAAGGGGTGTTTGGCGTGGAGCAACAATCCACTTTGGTGCTAAAGCCCTTTGAGGAAGTTCGAGCATGGTCAGAATGCCAATAGTGTAAAGATGGAGACGTCCTTAAACCAGGGTATGTCTCAATAAGTCATGAAACGATCAAGATAGGGTATTGTCAAAATGATTGGCAAGATCTAAGGATTATATGGACCAATTGGGATAATTCTGAAAGGGAATCATTCACTAAGAGATACAAAGATATTGCTTTTCTGCTCTAAGTTCATTTGGATGTCAGTTTGTTGTAAGTAGCCTCTCAACTTTGGAATTCAGAACACTGGTGTTTCACTTTTAATCATGAAGATTTGGTCCCTACGATTGATGAATACACTGCATTACTCAACATTGGAGGGCAAAGGTCGATAGAATATACTATAAAGCATTAAACCCTCCAACTTTCAAGAAAGATTAGCTCAAATCCTTGAGGCAATGGCATCTTGAACTGATAGTCATATCAAAACAAAGGGGAACAATGAATGCATCTTATGGGCTAGTTTAAAAGAAGCAATGGTGAATATAGTTGACATCCAAAAAATCCAAGATATCTACACTTTAGTGATATATGGTCTAGTTATATTCCTAAAGACATTAGGTTATGTTTAAGCTATGGTTGCATTATCTTTGCTTATTTGTGTTGTAACATCAATCTCACATCGATCATCATTGTCAAAACTATTCAACCTCTTAATTTTTGTAAAAAAATTGTATGAGCTTATTCATCAGATGTGCACCGTTCTTTCATGTTTGGCTCCTCAGTCACTTTGGCCTCAAATAAAATAGGATGTTCTATTGCTTCTTACCTAACTTTAGCCCTATCTCTAAGGTACTTGAAAAGGAATAGCCTCAAGACAAATCTGAAGAGACTTAGGTCTAAAAATTTTAGAACCTCAAGAGGGAGGAGGTAACATGGAAGGCCTTTTGGTTTTCCCTATAAACGATCATCCACTGCTATGGAAATTACAGTTGTGTGCCACTCATAAGATTATGGGTAAGTATTAGCTATGCCCCTCTTTTAGTCTTTCAATAATTCTAGTGCTACCAATTCATCCCCTTCGTCCAAGACTTAAAGTTGTGGGATTTCAACTATGGTGAGCCTGATTACAAGGTGAAAGTCCAACTAGCCTTTCATGCATGGAAATAAACCCACTGCATGGAAAGATATTGGAGGGAGTAGTATGACCCAAGATACGATGAATGAAGGATCCATTGCATTAATAATGTCATAACCCTGTTTGGTGTCAGGACATCATAAATGCCAGTTGATGAATTTTCATCTAAAGTTGATTGCTTAAGCAAGAGTTCAAACAAGAAAAAATGACCTTTGCAAAAGAGGTTAGTCAATTAAAGAAGAAAAATAGTCAATTGAAAATGGACCTCTACCTCAGGGATGGTGAAATGAACAAGGCTGTCAAAGAGCACCTTGAGAGTTTGAAAAAAAACCATGTGGCCCTTAATAGAGCAAGCAAGTCCCAAAGACTTGTAAAGTAATCAGTCGAGCAGAGGATAGAAATTATTATTATCAAGAAAGAACTAAACCAATGGAGAGAAGCTACTAGGGTTAATAGGGAAAAGCTTGTTAGAACCCAGGCTTTTACATCAACATCTTGAGGGAAGAATGAATGGTTAAAAGCTCGAGTCTGATTTGAGAACAAACTAGGCTAAAAACTGAGCCCTGGCACTTAGAATTCAAGATTTAAAGCATTCTTTTCAAGCTTGCCAAGACCAAGTTGATACACCAGTGAGAGCCTCCGAACAGCGAGAGCAAGAATGGCTTTAAGTGGTTATCGCACATGCCAAAACTGTTAAAATCATCATCATCATCTCACAGAGTAGATTCAGGTAGCTTAGTTAAAGGCCAAGAACATAATGGATGTAGCTTAATCCCTGACACATGATATCTTGCCCATTGGAGCCTATGAGCAAGATTTGTATTTCTTGGACATGTAATTAGGTGTATTTCTTGGACATGTAATTAGGTAATGTAATTGGAATTTTCAAATGTAATCATATATAATCAAGACATTTTGTTGCTTTAATGAAAAATGCTATTGATGGGCTACCCTTTAATCCAATTGTACTTTTTGCATTTGCATGACTAACCTAATTCTTTCATAGTTTTATTCATTCATTTATCTTTATGATCACCTATTCACTCTCATTGCATCAAACATATGCATGAACATATCATAAAGTCCTAATAAAGAAATAATTTAAAGTGAAGTGATCTAAAACATGGAATTTATAGTTTAAGAAAGGCCAGTGCATGAGCAATGTCCTCTAATAGCAAATATCCCACCAATTCAGCCATTCATTTACATTAATCCTACATAGCATCTCATTTGATTCAAGCGTTTCAAGGTGCAAGCGTTTCACCGACAAGGCCTATAGTCTTGGACCTCGATGAACAAATAAAGCAAGAAAAAACAAAGAGGCCCTTAAAAAATAATATGGATTTCAATAAGTATTAGTCATTGGAGAAACACCTTCGAGCTATTAAAGAAACTAACAATTTGGAATTGTAGACGCAAAATCATTAGGGTGGGTTTGAAATCTTGGTATCCCACCCAAGTTCAAAGTGCTTGATTTTGAAAAATACAATCTTTGCATGTACTATTGTAAAATAGTGAGTTATAATGAGAATGAGAAGCTAATAATCCATTACTTCCAGGATAATATGACTATGGTAGCTCTCTGATAGTACATAGGGCTTGATCTTATAAGAATTCGAACGTGGCTAGATTTGGCATGTGCAATCCTTGAACAGTATAATCATGTGTTTGATTGGGTTCTGAATCACCTCTCTCCTATAAACATGGAGAAAAAATCTTCTAAGAGCTTTAAGCATATGCTTAGAGATAGAGAGAGGAGGCAACTCAAGCTCATCCTCCTTTGGCTGAAAAAAAAATGACAACCATGTTTGTTTGCACCCTACAAGTTCCTTACTATGAAACGCTGGTAGGAAGTGCCATAAAAAATTTTACCGATATGGTTATATCAGGTGAAATGATTGAGAACATTGTCAAAAATTGTAGGATATCCGTTAGCGAAACATCTGGATCAATCAAGAAGACAGTAAATAAGGGTAAGGGGAAAGAAGTGAATGTTGTCGACGAAAATTGTGTGAGGTTTAATCAAAGTCTACATCTAGCACAGCCTATATACCTCCCGAGCATGTTGAATATGGGTCTTACCCTTTACTTATCAGCACTGCATCGCATCCTATTCAAAATACGGCCTAGAATGCCTAAACAATCAACAAGCACCTTGAGAAAGAGAGCACTTTGAACCATACCCTTACTTCTATAAAGAGATTTACTCTCACTTATTGGTAGGTAAGCTAGTGGCCCCAATATTCACAAACCTAAAATCACCACCGTACCCTAGATGGTATGATAAGAATGCTTATTATGGAGATCACATTGGAGCACAAGGCCATTCCATTGAAAACTGTATTTCATTGAAAAGAAAGGTGTAGAGTCTACTAAAAAAGGAGTGTCAAGATCGAGCAAGGTCTTAGACCTAATGTTAGGGCCAATCTATTCTCTAATCATGCTTAATCAAGAATGTATATGATAATTGATAGGAAATGTTGTTCGGTGCAAAGCAACATTGGAGAAGTCAAAACCTTAATGAGCAAAGTCTGGTAAGCTTTGTGAAAGCTGGGATAGTAATAAATGATAAAAATGACGTTGAAACATCCTGCTACCACTGTAGTCAAGAACACGATTTGCATCATTGTCCACCATTTTTCGAAATGGTCCAAGGAATAAGTGATCGGTCTAAGATCAAGTTCTATTAGGAGTGGGATGGACACAATGTTTAATCTATTAATGCCAATGACAAGGAAAGACCTAATGATGATCGGATCTCAAGCTCTCTGTCTCTTATTAGCATAGAAAAGAAAGCTAGTAAAAGTTTTAACCAGTATGCTGCAAGATGGATGGAGAAGGCTACACAAATTCATCCCTTACTAATCGAAATAGAGATGATTGTTAAATTCATTGGCACATTGGAAGCCCCTTATTATAAAAAAGTAGCAAAAATCTTCTCGAAGAGCTTTGCAGATGTGGTCATAATCTGTGGCATGATCAATGAGGCCATGAAAAATGAATCGGGTACAAAATATATTTGCAAAGATAAAAGGAAAGGAAAAGTGAAGGCTAGTCAGCAATCAAAGTCCAGCGCTAAGGCTAGTTTGTCTTAAACTCATGCTAAGTTAAACCTAAAAAGAATGGTCATTGAAGATAACTGTGAGATTGTATAAAACATAGAAGAAGTTAGAATGCCAATGAATTCGGTTTGGCAAATCCTAGTGCAAGCTAAGCTACTTAATGCAGCTAAGAAGAAAGAGGAAAGAATTGATGATTTATGTGATTTCCATACTATTTATGGCCGTACTCATTTGTATGGGCAGCTTTTATTAAGTATTATAAATGAAAATGACTAAGCATTTTGCATTTATTCTTTGCATTCATAATTTTTTCTAACCCTAGACTTTTTTCTTCCACCTATATTATTCTTTTCCATATTTTTCAGGTACCCCAATGAAAGTGACATGAATGTTCATATTGAAACCATAGGAATTGATTTTGAGCAACCGATCTATGTTAATGAGGTCAAATCTAAAGAGGACCTTAAAGAGAACCCCATACCCTTAGACTTTTGAGACTAGTTGAACAAAAAGAAAAACAAATCTTACCTCATGAAGAATCCACTAAAACCATAAAACCTTGGAATAGAAGAAGACCTAAAAGAAGTCAAAATCAAAACCTCCATAAAGCTATCAACTTAAGCTGAACTAATAAGTCTCCTTCAGGAATATAGAGATGTGTTTACTTTGTCCTATCAAGACATGCTTGGGCTAGATACCAACATTGTGGTCCATAAACTTCCCTTCAAACCTGAATGCAAACCAATCCAGCAAAAGTTAAGGAGGATGAAACTAGAAATGCTCCTTAAAATTAAGGAAAAAGTCAAGAAACAATTTAAAGCAGGATTTCTCAAGGTACCCAAATCCTAAATGAGTAGCCAACATAGTCTCAGTTCCCAGGAATGATGGTAAAGCGCAAATATGTGTGAACTACAGGGACTTGAATCGAGCAAGCCCCAAGGGTAATTTTCCTCTACCTTACATTAATACCTTAGTAGACAACACTACCAAAAATGCACTATTTTCTTTTATGGATGGATTCTCGGGCTATAATCAAATCAACATGGCTACTAAAGACAGGGAAAATACCACTTTCGTGACCATGTAGGGAAATTTTTGCTATAAAGTGATGTCTTTCAGGTTAAAAAATGCTGAGGAACTTACCAAAGTGGTAACTTTGTTCCATGACCTTATGCACAAAGAAATAGAGGCCTACGTGGATGACATGATCACCAAATCAACCAAAGAAAGTGAACATGTTGCCAATCTACGAAACTCTTTAAAAGGCTTTACAAATGTCAATTCAAGCTAAATCCTGCAAAATGCACATTTGGTGTCACCTTCAGTAAATTATTAGGGTTCATTATAAATGAGAAAGGAATAGAAGTGGATCCTAACAAGGTTAAGGCTATCCAAAACCTACCATAACCTCGAACTCAAAAGGAAGTGAGAAGTTTCTTTGGAAGACTAAACTAAATAGCCTGATTCATATCTTAGTTGACCAACAAATATGATTCGATCTTTAGGTTGCTGAAAAAATAAAATCCTATAGAATGGAAGCAAGAGTGCCAAGAAGCTTTCCATAAAGTCAAACATTACCTTTCGAACCCTCCAAAACTTATGCCACCAGTGCCCAGACAATCGTTAATTTAGTATATATGAATCCTAGACAAATTGATGGGCTGTGCATTAGGACAACATGATGAATTAGGAAAAAAAGAACAGGCTATCTATTACCTGAGCAAGAAGTTTACAAAATATGAAAATAATCACTCATTCATAGAGAAGCTATGTTGTGTTTTAGCTGGGATGGCCCGAAGGTTAAGGCAATACATGCTATACCACACTACATGGTTAATCACCAAGCTTGATCCCATCAAGTATTTGTGCGAAGCTCCTGCCTTGTCTGGGAGATTAGCTAGATGGCAAGTTATGCTTTTTGAGTATGACATCATGTACGTGAACCAAAAAGCCATTAAAGGCAATGCAATAATAGACTTTTTGGCAAGTTGAGCTGCAGATGACTATCAGCCTTTAAACTTTGAGTTCCCTAATGAAGACTTAATGTGCATATGTGAGGCAAAGAACACGATCAAGTGTGAGTCATCATGGAGAATGTATTTCGATGAGCTTCAAATGCACTGGGGCATGGAATTGGGGCAATTCTTATCTTGCCAAAGGGAAACTATTACCCTTTCATAGCCAAATTAAACTTTGATTGCACCAACAATATAGCCGAATATGAGGCTTGCATCACGAGGATCCAAGTAGCTATTAAAATGGGCATTCAAACATTGGATATGTTTAGAGATTTAGCCCTCATCCTTTACCAACTAAAGGGAGAATGGAAAACACGTGATGCTAAATTGATCCACTATGGGAATCTTATATTGGAACTCAAGAAAAAGTTTGATGATATTTGCTTTCATCATCTACCTCAAGAAGAATTAAGTTGTTGATGCCTTATCCACTTTATCTTCCATGTTTAAAGTCAATCAAGAATCAGGCATTGCTTATATCCAAATGAGTATCTATTCAACCCCGGTGCATTGCCAGAATGTCAAAGAAAAGAAGGATGAGTTGCCATGGTATCATGACATCCTTCAATACATCAAGGATTAACGATACTCAGAAGGTGCCACCAAAACTGATAAGAAAGCCATCAGACGATTAGCTACGAACTTCATTTTGGATAAGGAAATTTTGTACAAGAAAGGTTGGGATCAAGTGTTAATCCGATGCATGGATGCCTTTGAAGCCAAAAGAATACTTGAAGAAGTTCATGAGCGGATTTGTGGTATGCATGCTATGGACACCAAATGGCATAACAAGTTATGCGATCAAATTATTATTTGTTTACTCTTGAAAAGGATTATGTTGACTATGTTCGAAAATGTCATAAATGCCAAATCTATGCTAACATAATCCACGTCCCACTAATATCCTTGCATGTTATGTAGCTCCATGGCCTTTTTTATGTAGGGCATAGACATGATTGGACTAATTACCCCTAAGGCTTTTAATGGGCATCGCTTCATTTTGGTCGTAATTGATTACTTCATCAAATGGGTAGAGACAGCTTCTTAGGCCAATGTCACTAATTTGTCATGCATAAATTTATGAAACAGGACATCATCTGTAGATATGGTCTCCTCAAACAAAACATTACTGATGATGCATGCAACCTAAAAAATAAGATGATGCAAGCTGTCTGCTCTTTCAAGATTCAACATCGAAACTCCATCCTATACCGTCCAAAGATGAACAGGGCATTGAAGTAGCCAATAAGAATATCAAGAAGACAGTTGAAAAAATGGTTGAGACGTACAAAGATTGGCATAGAAAGTTGCCTTTTGCTTTACATGTTTATCACATAGCCGTATAAGCTTCTATAGGTGCCACCCTATTCTCTTTGGTCTACGGTATAAAGGCTATCTAGCCAATTGAAGTTGAAATCCCTTCACTTAGAGTCCTGATGGAATCGTAACTTGAAAAGGCTGAACGGGTTAAAAACCAATATAAGCAGCTCAACCTTATCGAAGAAAAAAGAATCAAAGCCATCTGTCATGGGCAGATGTATCGAAAGTGCATGATGAAAGCTTATGACAAGAAGGTCTATCCTTGTTAATTTTGAGAAAATGACCCAATGCTCAAACAAATTCTCCCAATCCATAAAGATGCTAGCAAAAATGGACACCAAATTGGGAAGAGCCATACGTGCAAAGGTGCATATTCTTTGGAAGAGCTCTAATCTTGACCTAGATGGATGGCAGCGACTTGTTCAACCCTATGACTTCTGATTCTATTAAGAAGTATTATGCTTGAAAGAACTTTAGGATGGAAACCTGAAAAGGCATCCTATTAGTCCATCACTTACTACTCATAAAAAAAAGCTTAAGTTGAACACCCAAGAGGGCAGCTTAAGTGGTCAGACCTCTTCATTCAAATAAAGCCAAGCCCAAACTATCGTTAGCCCAAAACAAATATTCCCTACATTCATAATTTTAACCAAGACGCCAAGTCATAACCTAACCCATCTATTCTGTGTTGACCAACACCACTAAAACTTTATCTATACCTGCACTTAAAAAATGGAAACTACCTAACTTTAAAGCCTCCATCCCACCATGGGGTAATTTAAGGGATCTTCTTATAAGTCGCCACCACCAAAAGAATCGATTGCTCGAAAAAAAATCTCCAAAAACACTCAGTGGAGAATTCATGTCATCAACGTAGAGCTAGTTGACTAGAAAGACTTCTCATATCTTTTTTGTACGTCAAAACCTTCCACAATCTTATAAGTTTGTCACAAATTGTACGCTATTTCTTTGAATAAAAATATTACTTGATTTCTTGTAGAATCTTTTCGTAGCTCTATATTTCATGTTGCATCATGTTTATCATTTAATTGATAATGCTTGATAAACAAACAAAACTAATAATAGGATTTCCTAGCATTACTTCAAAAAGTAAAACTTTGCAAGGACTTTATTTCATATTTAAACGCCAAGAATGAACTCTTAGGGCCACAACTGGTCTTGCCTTGGGACCCTACATCTGCAGAATATGCTCAAAACCTCCTCAGTAAAGGGTTATGGACCTTATGTACCTTCAAAGAGGGGACAATCTTAATATTTAAAGCCTTTGAAAATCTAGAGCAAGATTGATGAACCCTAGGCAAAAGCCACCTCACCAAAGCCAAAGAAAGCCCAAAACTAGCCATTAGATTAGGCCTTTAAAGTCATCACCTTTGCATCAATTAGGCAAGTATTTGCATCTATATGCATTAAGCAGCATTTAACATCTTACAGGTATCAGCTCTGGTATGCAAAAGTCAAATTTATACGGAATCTAAGGTACCATTTTTTTATTTAAAAAAAACCTAAAAGGCCTAAAGTAAGTACCTCTAACCTTATATGCTCATTAAAAATGACCCAAGAAGGGTATCTAAACTTATTTCCTTCTAGTTCCATGAAAAGACACTTCCCTAGCTCAAAGCCCACACAAGTTGGTGGTAACTACCTACCTCAATCCTCAAAGAGCAGGACGCTTCCCTACCCCAAAGCCCATACAAGCTGGTGGCAACTACCTACCTTAATCCTCAAAGAGCAGGATGTTTCCTTACCTCAAAGCCCATACAAGCTGGTGACAAATACCTATCTTAGTCTTCGAAGAGCAGAATGCTTATCAAAGCCCATATAAGCTGGTGGCACTACATAACCTACCGTAGTCCTTGAAGAGTTGGATGTTTTCTTAGCTCAAAGCTCACACGAGTCGGTGGTAATTACCTATCTTAGTCCTCAAAGAGCAAAACGCTTATCAAAGCCCATAGAAGCTGATGGCACTATACAAACTACCTCAGTCCTCAAAGACTAGGACATTTTCTTACCTCAAAGCCTGTGCAAGTTAGTGGCACCATATAACCTACCTTAATCCTCAAAGAGTAGGACATTTTCTTACTATAAAGCGACATAAGCTAGTGGAACCTACTTACCTTAGTCCATGAAAAGCTGGATGTCTTTCTTTACCTACCTTAAAGCCCACACAAGCTGATGGCACGTGTTTGAAAAAATGAAAAACAACTTAGTAGGGAGGTCAAACCCTACAAAACTCATCAAAATCGTTTTTTTTGTAAGTTGTTTAACTTATCTCGACATGATACTAAATAACAACCCACTTCTCAGCAAGCACACAAGTTCATCATCCCATTCAAACAAAATGATGTCTATTCATCATTGCCCTATTCCTAAAACTTAGCAACAACCAAAGAGGGGCAACTGTAGACACCTCTTTTTGTCTAAACCAGTTTTTCACATCCTAAGAGTTGGGTAAAAGATGACAATATCAAAAAATATAAATAAAGCTAATGGGTCACCCAACAAACATATTTTTATGAAGTTCTAAAATGGTTATGGGTCGTATTAAAGAAAATGTAAAAACAAGGCATCAAAGGCCATTTTTCATGGTGTCACTAAGGTTATACATAAATCATTTTCCCATTGTTTATGACCAAGTTGAGGTAAATTGAGAAGCCACCGGTTCATAAAAGTTTATTAGGGTGCAAGTATTAATACGAGGCCTTTACGATCCAAAAAACTTGAATTTTCACATGTAGTATCGATACAAATGGGTTTGGCATCAATACCTAAGGTGTGATATCGATATCTGGCATGTTTGTATCGATATAAACCTTGGCAGTAGCTAAAGTTATGATTTTTGGCAAAATGTATAGATATACAAGTATGAATATCGATAGAAATCCATGGAGTATCGATATTAGCCTTTAAGTCTTGAGATTGGAAACATTTTTTACTCTTAGAATCGATACACAACCCATTGTATTGATACTCGGAGTAAAAGGTACCTTATGTATCGATATAGAACATGTTCTGTATCGATACACCAATGCATTTTTACCTTGTTTGAGCCATTTTTTAGCTTTCAAAAACTTGACTTAAACATGTTTTTACACCAAAGAACTATCATATAACATTGTAAACCTCAACTATGGGTTCATTAACAGATTCTAACAAATTTTTAGAGTCCAAACAATTAATAACAAAAGTCACTTTCATAAGATATATGGGTGTAAAAGGATGGTAGGCATATCTCCAGCTTGTAGGCTTTCACAACCTTTCTGCCTCCTTGCTCAACATGGCAGAACCAATAAGAAAAGAGTTAACTGAACATGGCAGCTAGAGATATGCCCTGGTGCAGAAGAAAAAAAAATGCCCTTTGCATTGTCTTTTAAAAAGAGAGGCTAAACTAGAAAAAAGGAGAACACAACTAGCTATTTGAAAAAAAGCTCTCTCAACAATAAAAAAAGCTCTCCAGTAATCCCAGAAAACTCTTTACCCATCCCTAATCCTTCAACAACTCCAGCTCTAAAAGTTCTCCAAAAAAACACTATTCTATTGCCTTCCACCCTCAACCAACCTCTATTCTCGTAGCTCCCTAAAATCATAGCCACAACACCTTTATAAACTCAATATTTCATATATTTTCATCCCCAAAACACCCCATTAGCAACCACATTACATGAAAGCTTTTTCCTTTTACCCTTTTCTTGCTAAACAATTTCAAAAAGAGTAAAAGAACTGAGTTTAAAATTGCTACTTTAAAGAAGGAAGAAACCTCAAGCCTTTGCTGGTATATCTTAACTTGTCCCATGTAGCTTCTGTTTTCATCATACATTTCATTTTAGTGAGCCCTTCATGCTACCATGACCCTCTTAATACTCTTACACATCTTTGTTGCCTTGGCCATGGTAGTCCAAGGATCTTGATGACATTCTTGGCACCTTGATGTTGTGGGATATATAAACTCACCATACTTCATTTTCATTGTTACACAGCTCTTTTCATGTTTCTTTTGCCATGTATCTTCCATATTCACATATACATTACATATTTAAGTTGTCACCTTGACATGTCTTAGGCATGTTCAAACATTTTCTTGTGTTTTAAGGAGTCTCATGAAATAAAATTCCTGTCTTAACAACTCCAGCAGCCATCCTCTTGTTCAAACATGTTCATATCATCTCCATGCACTTTATTTGTCATCTTCTAACATTTGTGTCACCCATTTCCATGTCACATGTCCTCTTTGCATGTTTACATGTTTAATCCATGTTTCTCTTTGTATTTGATGTATTTTGTTCATGATATCTCCATTAAAATGCTTGCCTGTCTCTTACAAACTGATTTTTTAGAAAACACCCCAAGTTAAGTTCATGCTACCACCAATAAATAAAGAATAAGAATGAAATGTACTGAATGCTTCCATTAAATTGGTCTCTCAATCTTAGGGATAAATTAACATTTCACCTCTTGATTCCATGATGAAATATGTTTATTCTTTAAAAAAAAAAAGAGGAGATCCTTTTTAGTGTTAAACCTTGACATTGAGTCTCATGTTCATTTAGGTGACATGGTCAACGGGTTGTTCCATCATCCCAAACTACTCTGAGATTGTAGAGTAAACTTGTAAAGTCCGTGTTACTTTCTGTCGCAGATGTTCAGATGTTCTAGGCCCTATTCCAACTTCAAAAAACTAAAATATTGAATAATCCCCCATGTTTTTCTCTGGTAGTGCTGTAGTCCAAACTTGAAAAACTATTTTCGAGCCACAAAATATTTCCTTGGATTTTTTTAATATTTTTCATTTAAAGGGCACCGAATTAGCTTTTTAACAGTTTCTTATTTGCCCTTGAATCATCCTGGATGAAGGAGCTATGATTTTTTAAACCTTTGCTATCCAAAACCTCTAGGGCCAAGCATGCAACATTTTGTTTAGGCCATTTTGGCCCATTAGATGATTTTTACAAAATTTTCATATATTTTTCCCAAAAAGTTCACAAACTTCCCTTTTTGAAAAGGTATTATCTACGATCTAATGATCCCGTATTAACTTAGAATGATTTTTCAAAATCCATCATGCCCTTTTAATTGTACATGCTCTCATGTTGAGACAAACCAAATTTCAAATATTAATTCCGCCTAGAAAGTGATTTTCTAAAATTTTTGGAATATTTTTATATTAAACTCTGTCAAGTTACCTTCCTAACAGTACCTCATTTACCCTCTAAAATCTCCAGATACACTTAAAGAAAATCTAGAAATGGAGATGACATGATGATGTCCCCTATTTTTAACCTAATTTTCTAATCCCCTTTTATCAAGATGTTCTGATATCTCTAAATTGTGCCCGATTGATTCCCCCCACAACATCAACCTCTTTTGACTCAGACTAAGACTAATACAAAAAATAGGATTTCATATTAAAATTTTCGCTACTAGAGGTACTTCAACTCCACTACTCAAAGGGGATACTCTAACCTTGTTTTTTAAATCAAAGTTAAATTTTCTCCTTGTCCCTAAATGTTTCCTAGCTTTGTGGATACTCCAACCCCACTAATCCAAAGGGATACGCCAACCCTGTTCATTTTTTAAAAAAGTAGAAATTTTTATTAAAAACTATTTTCATAACTCTATTTTAGGGGACATTTTAACCCTAACCGAGGGTATACTCCATCCCGATTTTTACCTCAAAAACTTAAAATTTGCTCTCTTCCAAATACCTCAAACCTTTTTGATAAAAATCTGCTTTGTTCTTTAAATTACCGCCGAATCCAAACTGATCTCTAAAATTGTCATTCTGGTTATTCCTCAATAATCACCGGCAGTTATGAGATACATTTTGATCGCCCCTCCGTTTTTATGCTCTTTTGTTTATGATTGCTTATTTATGATGTTATTATATTTCTTATTTTTTGCCTCACTAGCTTGTTTCCTTTTATAGTGTTATTGTGCATTCATATTTAAAATTCATTTTCTAATGAAATTTACAAGGCGATGTTCCGTGTTGGTATCTCTCTAGTGCCTAATATAAAACATCAAACTTTTAAAATCCAATCCAAACATCATTTTCATAAAAAATCCCTATGTCGCTCATATCTCTGAGGAGCATAGATGATCTAATTTTTCTTGATAAAAAACCCAAATTTATGTTTTCCAAAACTTCATGCACTAAAAAGGATTATATGTAAATAGAGACCAAATAGAACCGCTTTAACGAAGACCAAAGTCAGATATAGTTGTAGGTACCAATTTCGGGCATTTTAGGGATGCTAGTCCATACTGCACGTAACCAACTCCTGAACCCAACCAACGAATCTTTGACTTCGTAGACCTTGAAATCTGTGTTTCAAGTTTCATAACTCGTAATATTGTTTTCAATAGGTATTCGATCTTACCTAGCCTAAAATGATCGATGGCAACTCCAAGTTTACAACCACATCATGGTGGCCATCAGGGTTCAGTTAGATGAGCGACTTGTCCAATGGTCCTTATCCCTTCCATACCATCATGCCTAATCCAAATCCTAATCAAGGGATAGCTTAAAGGCTTGACCACAACCAACCAACACTCATTCATAGGTCCAGCATGCCATGCCTTTCGGATCGTTTAAAGTTTTAAAGGCCAGGCACAAGCTGAAAGCTTGGCGACTCCACTAGGGAGTATAGAGAATTAGGCTTATAACTAGCTACTTCTCACTCGGTTCTTGGTTTTTTTGGTCTCTATGATTATTTAGATATAATTCTCTTTTATTTTTTGCCTACTAATCTTTATTGTTTATGTTTTTTTTCCCATGATTGTTAGGGATTATTCATGCCCAAATAAATATTGATTTGAATTAATATAGTAATATGGGAGTGAAACAAAGAGGTTTGATAGTTTCTCTGATACACACCGTGCGCTTGCATTTGCACTAGATTCCCACCATACACCATGGTATGGTTAGTATTCTAATTATTATTAGGCAATGAGCCATCCCTCTTCGTGAGTAACCCTCCGTATAAGCATGGCAAGACCTTCCAGGATGCAAACTACCTATTTCTCTCATAAGTACCCCTTCATACTTCCATAGGGAAATACATCAGGGATTGGGGTTCCTTGGCTAGTCTTATCGGACGGAGGAACAATTTGGATATTGAAATAAGTGTCAACTTAAACCCATATAGTGAACCGTACAAGCTAAACCATGTCAAGCCATACCGGATACTGCTAGAATAACCCAAAATTTAGGGTCACTCGGGGAAACATTCCTTACCTTTACTCTTATATACATTGGTTACGCAGATGAAGATCGGTGAATGTTGTCACCCACTTTTGTTTTTTTATTTTCATGATCATTCTTTTAGGATATGCTATTATGTTCAATAGCAAATCCTCTTTAATAAGTGGGTAAGGACAAGAGCATGCCATTACCTACAACACTGTCTTGAAATAGTCATATCTGACCAAAATAAGCCGTCATACTGCCCAAACAATGGCTTAGCATAAATGGTGATGAACGAACATCATCGTTTAAATAGTCAGTCTTAGTCATTGCAAGGTATCACATTGCTTCGTGAAAAGGCAATTTTAATCTAGAAATGCTAGTATGTTGCTCGTTTAATGCCTCAACATTTGTATTTATCATGTTTGCCCTAGGCATGTACTGCCTAGTCTCAAGGCAAATTTTATGGTACATTTTTGCCGTTATTCTTTCATTTCATTTATCTTTTACCTATTAGTTACTAACTCATTATCTTTTTGCTTTTCTTTTCACCATGCATCATTTCATCATAATTACTATCATCATAGGACAATTGGCTCTAATGGGTCAATGTTTACTAAGGGTATCTGTCATGGAGCAATAGTTCACTTCAGAGTTACAACCCTTTGAAGAAGTCCGAGCATGGTCAGAGTGCCAACAGCATGAAGATGGGGATGTTTTAAAATTGAAGCATGCCTTAGTAGTGCATTAAAGGATCAAGATAGGATACCGTCAAAGTGATTGGCAAGACCGGTGGATCATATGGACTAATTGGGACAGTACCAAAAGGGAGTCATTCATTAAGGGTTATAGAGATATCATTCTTCTACTTCAAGTTCATTTGATATCAGTTTGTTGCAAGCAGCTTCTCAGTTTTGGAATCCAACATACCGGTGTTTCACTTTCAAACATGAAAACTTGGTCCCCGCAGTTGATGAATACACTATGTTACTCAACATTAAAATGGTAAAGGTTGACAAGATATACTGCAAAGCATTGAATCCTCCAACCTTTAAGGAAAGATTGGCTTAAATCCTTGGGGCAACAGAGTCCTGGATTGAGAGTCATATCAAAATAAAGGGGAACAGTGAATGCATCTCATGGGCCAGTTTGAGAGAAGCAATGGCAAGTATCATTGACATCCAAAAAATCCAAGATATCTATGCTTTGGCAATATATGGACTGGTTATATTCCCAAAGACATTGGGCTATTTGAAGCTACGATAGCAGATGTTTTTTCTCGCTTGTGATGAGACATTAATCCCACATCAGTCATCTTTGTCGAAACTATTCAAGCTCTTAATTTTTGTAAGAAAATAGGAATGGGCCATTTCATCAGATGTGCACCATTCTTTCACATTTGGCTTATCAGTCACTCGAGCCTGAAAGAAAGTAAGATGTTACACTACTCCTTACCCAGCTTTTGTCGTATCTCTAAGGTACTTGAGAAAGAATGGCCTCAAGACAAATTTGAGGAGCAATGGGTCCAAAAATTTTAAACCTCAAGGGGGAAGAGGTAACATGGAAGGCTTCTTGGTTTTTCCTACAAACGGTTATCTATCAATATGGCGATTATAGCTATGTACCGCTCATGGGATTATGTGGAAGTACTTGCTATGCCCCTCTTTTAGTTCCTCGATAATTTCAATGTCATCAATTCATCCCCTTCATACAAGACTTAAAGTTGTGAGATTCTGATTATGTTGGGCTTGACTACAAAGTCAAAATTTCAACTAACCTTTCAAGCATGGATATAAACCTGTTGCATGGAATGATATTAGAGAGGGAGTAGTATGACCCTAGGATATGATGAATAGAGGATCTGTCATGCTAATGATGTTATGCCCATGTCTGCTATTGGGACATCACAAATGTTGGTTAATAAATTTCCTTTTGAAATTGAATTGCTCAAGCGAGAGTTCGAACAAGAAATATAACTTTTCGCAAGGAGATTACTCGATTAAAAGAGGAAAATAGTCAATTGAAAATGGATCTCTACCTAAGGGATGGCAAGATAAGCAGGGCTGCCAAAGAGAAAAACCACCTTAAAGAGGATCTTAAGAGCTTGAAAAAGACTATGCAGCTTTTAACAAAGCAAGCAAGTCCCAAAGGCTTGGAAAGTCATCGGTCGAGTCAAGGACAAAAATTACTACTCTTGAGAAGGGGCTATACCAATGGAGAGAAACCACTAGGGCCAATAGGGAGAAGCTTGTTAGAGCATAGGCTCTTGCATCCATTTATTAAAGGAGGAGTGAATCGGTAAAGGCTTAAGCTTGGGATTTGAGAGCAAACCAAGATGGAAATGGAGTTCTAACACTCAAAATCCAAGATTTAGAACATTCTTTTCAAGCTCGCCAAGACCAAATCGACGCACTAGTGAGAGCCTCTAAACAGCGGGTGCAAGAATGGCTTCAAGTGGTTGATCACGCATGCCAAAATCATTAGGACTATCATCGTCATCTGACAAAGCAAATCTAGGTAGCTCAGTTGGAGGCTGAGAACATAATAGATGTAGCCTGATCCTTGACACAAGATATCTTGCCCATTAGAGCCTATGAATAAGAGTTGTTGTACTTATTGGACCATGTAATCAAGCAATGTAATCCTGTTAGGCAATTTCAAATATATCTCATGCATTTAAGATGTTTGTTGCTTTCATGAAAGATGCTATTGGTGGAGCTATCCCTTTATCCAATTGTCCTTTCTACATTTGTATAACTAACCTAATCTTTTCATGGTTTTTATTCATTTATCCACATTGCATTAAACATATGCACGAACATACTATAAAGGCCTAATCGAAAATAATTTAAAGTGAAGGTAATCAAAACATGAAATCTATAGTTCACCATTGGTAAAACACTTGCAATCATCAGAAAGCGATGGAAAATGATCACCAGGCCCCCATCGAAAGACACTAACGCATGTATAGGAAGTCTCAAAAGCAAGCACCCCATAAGAATGAGGAACTTCAAGCACAGATCATTGAGCTAACCAAATTGATCTCTAATGCGTTAAAGGAAAAAGGGCAAACGTGCACAGTCGAGATAGGGAAAGAACTGGCCCACCCTAAAAACAATTTGAGTAGTGGTACTGAATCCAACAATACTCAATAAGGGGCACTACATAGGCAACACCCTCCAGTAGCAAACATCCCACCATCTCAGCCATTTATTTATATCAATCCTATAATAGTGTCATATTTAATTCAAAGATTTCGAGGTGCAGGCTCTTCGTCGTCAAGGCCTATAGTCCTAGACCTTAATGAGCACATAGAACAAGAGAAAACAAAGAGGCCCTTAGAAAATGATGAGGACTTAGACAAGTATCACTCATTAGAGAAGTGTCTTCGAGCTATGGAAAGAAGTAACAAATTCAGAATCATGGATGTAAAGTCATTAGGGCTAGTTTCAAGTCTCGTCATCTTGCCCAAGTTTAAAGTGCCTAATTTTGAAAAAAACCAACAGGACTACTGACCTTATTGACCAAGTTCACCTTTCTCTAAAAAAAGAAATGATAATTTTGTTTGTTTGCACATTATGAGCTCTTGACTACAAAAGGCTAGTAGGAAATGCCATGAAAAATTTTGCTGATATGGTTATATCAGGTGAAATGATTATGAACATTATCAAAAGCGGTAGGATATCTATCAGGGTAGCATCTAGATTAGTCAAAAAGACAACAAATAAAGGTAAAGAGAGGGAAGTGAATATGGTAGGCAAGAATCATGCTAGGTTTAATTAAAGTCTGTATCCAGCACAACCTATATACTTCCTAAGCATGTTGAATATGGGTCTTACCCTTTACTCATCAGCACTGCAACCAGTCCACACTACCGGGTTCGCTTCTGCAATGGGCTTTGTACCAAATCCCCTACAAAGTGTGACCCAGAATACACAGCCGCGTAATATGCATAATGTGAGAGCTCTAAATAACCAACAAGTATCCCAAGAAAGGAAGCACTTTGAACCACTCCCTTACTTATAAAAAGAGATCTACTCTCATTGACTAGTAGGCAAACTAGTGGCTCCAATCTTCACGAACCCAAATCACCATCGTACCCCAAATGGTATAATGAGAATGCTTATTGTGAATACTATGCGAGAGTGCAAGGCCACTCCATTGAGAATTGCACTTCTTTCCAAAAAAAGGTGAAGGGTTTATGAGAAAAAAGAGTGATAAAGATTACACAAGGTCCTAGACCTAATGTGAGGACCAACCCACTTCTTAATCATGCCGAGCTAAAAATGAATGTGATAATTGATGAAAAAGGCTATTAAATTAAAAAAAGAGTGGCAGAAGTCAAAACCCCAAATAGTAAGGTCTAGAGGCTTTTGTGACAATCATAATAATAACAAATGATAAAAGTCAAAGAAGAAATGTTATTGATACATCTTATTGCCACTGTGGTCAAGAACATAACTTGCAACATTACCCGTCATTCTTGAAGATGGCCTAAGGGATAATGGATCAGTCTGAAATCGAGTTCTATGAGGAGTGGGATAGATATGACAATCCATCTATCAATGCTTTTGACAAGGAGAGACCCATCATTGGTCAAATCTTTAGTTGTCTATCTTTGATGGGCATAAGGAAAAAAGCTAATAGAAGTTTTAGGTAGTACGTTGCAAGATGGATGGAGGAGGCTGCCCAGATTTATCCCTTATTGATAGAAAAAAAGATGATGGTTAGACTCATTGGCATGTTGCAAACCCCTTATTATGAAAAGGTAGCGAGAAGCTTCCCCGAAGAACTTTGCGGATGTCGTTATATCTATGGGAGGATCAATAAAGCCATGAAAAATGAATTGAGAAGAAAGCGTATTCACAAAGACAAAGGGAAAGAAAATATAGAGGCTAGTAAACAATCAAAATCCAACACTAAAGCCAGTTTGTCTCAAACTTATGCTGAGTTAAACCTAAAGGAAATGATCAATGGAGGAAACTACATGATTGTGGAAAACATAGAAAAAGTTCAGACACTGATGAATTTAGTTTGGCAAATCCTGGTGCAAGCAAAATTACTTAATGCAATCGAAAAGATAGAGGAAAAGATTGACAGCTTTTGTGACTTCTATACTATTTATGGCCATACTCTTCAAACAGGCAAAGAGTTTCACATAATGGTTCAAAGAATAAAGAACGAGGGTAGCACCGAATTCTATGATGAAAAGCAAGCCCCACATACTGAGTCTACAAATGCAACACCATCTGTTAAGGCACTAGAAGAAGAAAAAGATAATCTCCCTACAGGATTGGAAGGTCATTGATTTTATACAAAAACGACCAAGAATCAAATTTGAACCTATTCAGCCTTCGCCAAAGATAACCGTTCAACTTCCATTGCCGTTATCATATAAAGATGATAAGGTAGTTCCTTCGAACTATAAAAGCAAAATCTTAATCATCATAGAATCTAGCCAGCAAGCAGCAAGTGTTGACCTTTCAGAAGTACGTCACCTAACTTGAAATAACTGATGATATGCCCTGGCAGCATAGAAAAATAGCTTTCAGCAAAAGAATGCTAATCTCATTTCTCAAGCACCAAAGTTTGTAACTAAGAACTTAGATTTGATAGCTGTCAAAGATCCAGTGAGCGAGGAAGAAGCTATGAAATTCCTCAAATTTATCAAGCACAATGAATACAGCATCGTCGATCAGTTGAACAGGTAACCCGCTAAGATATCTATGTTGTCATTGTTGTTAAATTTAGAAGCTCACATAAATGCCCTCCTTAAGGTTCTTAATAAGGCCTATGTCCCTCTCGACATCTATATAGGTCAATTGGATCACTAATGAACAACATCACTATCGTCAATTGCATATCTTTCAGCAATGACAAAATCTCGCAAGAAAGAAGAGAAAATTATAAGGCCCTCTATATCACCACATATTGTAAAGGCACCATGTTGCCTAAAGTGCTTATTGATAATGGGTCAACTTTAAATGTAATACCTACCTAATACTTGAACAAGCTCCCTGTTAGCGCATCTCATATCCAAAATAGTCATATGATTGTTTGAGCATTTGAAGGAACTTGTCGAAATGTTATTAGAAACATCACCATTCCATTCCAAATCAGCCCATGTACTTACAAAGTTGACTTCCACATTATGGATATTGCTCCATCATATAACAGCCTATTCAGAAGGTTGTGGATTCATTCTGATGGAGTACTGCCATTATCTCTGCACCAAAAACTGAAATTTGCAATCGAAAATCAAGTTGTTAGTATTGGAGGAGGGGAAAATATCATTGCTGCTACCTCAACTGATGCGCCATATGTAGATTCCTCTTTTTAGGCCTTTGAGTTTGTCAACACAACTTATATCAAAGAAGGATTGCCAATAGTTCAGCTTCACCTGTTAGAGAGTACTTATGTAGGTTTGAAGTTGACTGTGGATAAGGTGCCCAAGCTGAAAAGGGACTCAGGATATGCCTTCAAGGAATTGCCAAAGCCTTGAAAATGGTTAACCAAATCGATTAAAGGGGTTTAGGATTCATGCCCAGTGCACAATAGAATAGAAAGCAAGTTTTGAAGAACCATGAAAGAAATGTGGCTTGTTTGTCAGGACAAGACATTGAGGATGAGCAAATGATATTCTTATCACTTCAGGAAATTTTTTACCATGGGGGACATGTAAATATTGGCTCTGATAGTGTTATGCTCTATTGAACAAAGTATTCAAAGATATCTCCATCAATATGATTGGCGAGCTAAAAATGTCAACTATAAGTCTGGAGACTGGTCTATGCCCTTCAAGGTTTGTTTCGAGTGTTTGGACTGAGATCGAGATTCCCATATTGCTCAAGTCTGTTTCAAAGTAATGCTATGAACTAAACCTGCATGCTCTCGCCCAAAAGCATTCTAGGATCTTTTCTATAGGCAGCTTTTATTAAGTATTATCAATGAAAATGACTAAGCATTTTGCATTTATTCTTTGTGTTCATAATTTTTGCCAACACTAGACTTTTTTCTTCCACCTATATTATTCTTTTCTATATTTTTAGGTACCGTAATGAAGGTGAAATGAATGTTCATACTAAGACCTTAGGAATTGATTTAAAGCAACCGATCTATGCTAATGACGTCAAATTTGAAGAAGACCTTGAAGAGAACCCCATACCCTTAGACCTTTGAGACTAGTTGAACAAGAAGAAAAATAAATCTTACATCATGAAGAATCCACTGAAACATAAAACCTTGGAACAGAAGAAGACCCAAAAAAAGTCAAAATCAAAACCTCCATAAAGCCATCAGCTCAAGCTAAACTAATAAGTCTCTTTCAAGAATATTAAGATGTGTTTTCTTGGATTGCATACCAATCCAGTGAAAGTTAAAGAGGATGAAACTAGAAATGCTCCGTAAAATTAAGGAAAAAGTCAAGAAACAATTTTAAGCAGGATTTCTCGAGGTAGCCAAATATCCTGAATGAGTAGCTAACATAGTCTCAGTTGCCAAAAAGGATGGTAAAGTGCAAGTGTGTGTAGGCTACAGGGACTTGAATCGAGCTAGCCCTAAGGATAATTTTCCTCTGCTTTACATTTATTCCTTAGTAGACAACGCTACCAAAAATGCACTATTTTCTTCCATGGATGCATTCTCGGGCTATAATCAAATCAACATGTCTGCTAAAGATAGGGAAAAGACCACTTTAGTGACCATGTAGGGAACTTTGTGCTATAAAGTGATGCCTTTTGGGTTAAAGAATGCCGAGCAACTTACCAAAAAGCTATAGTAACCTTGTTCCATGACCTTATGCATAAAGAAATAAAGGTCTATGTGGATGACATGATCGCTAAATCAACAAAAGAAAGTGAACATGTTGCCAATTTGCAAAAACCCTTTAAAAGTCTTCGCAAATGTCAGTTCAAGCTAAATCTCACTAAATGCACATTTGGTGTCACCCTCGGTAAATTATTAGGGTTCATTGTGAGTGAGAAAGGAATAGAGGTGGATGTTGACAAGGTTAAAGCTATCCAAAACCTACCAACACCTCGAACTTAAAAAGAAGTGAGAGGTTTCTTGGAAGACTAAACTAAATAGCCTAATTCATATCTCAGTTGACCATCAAATGCGATTCAATCTTTAAGCTACTGAAAAAATAAAATCCTATAGAATGGAATTAAAAGTGCCAAGGAGATTTTAATAAGGTCAAACATTACCTTTTAAACCCTCCAATACTTATGCCACCAGTGCTCAGACAACCACTAATTCAGTATCTATCAATCCCAAACAAGTCAATGGGCTGTGTATTAGGACAACATGATGAATCAGGAAAGAAAGAACAGGTTATCTATTACTTGAGCAAGAAGTTTACAGAATATGAAAATAATTATTCATTCGTAGAAAAGCTATGTTGCACTTTAGCTTGGACTGCTCAAAGGTTAAGGCAATACATGCTATACCACACTATATGTTAATTGCCAAGCTCAATCCCATCAAGTATTTCTGCAAAGCTGCCACCTTGTCTGAGAGATTAGCCAGATGGCAAGTTCTGCTTTCTGAGTAGACATCGTGTATGTGAACCAGAAAGCCATTAAAGGAAACACTCAGAAAGCCATTAAAGGCAACGCAATGGCTGAGTTTTTGGTAAGTCGAGCTACAAATGACTATCAGCCTTTAAACTTTAAGTTCCCTAACAAAGACTTGATGTGCATATCTGAGGCAGAGAACATGATTAAGTGTGAGTCATCATGTAGAATGCATTTTGATGGAGCTTCAAAAGCATTAGGGCATACAATTAGGGCAATTCTCATCTCGCCAAAGGGAAACCATTACCTTTTTGTAGCCAAATTAAACTTTGATTGCCCCAACAACATAGCCGAATATGAGGCTTGCATCATAGGGATCCAAGCAACTATTGAAAAGGGTATTCAAACATTGAAAGTGTTTAGAGATTCAGCCCTCATCATTTACTAACTAAAGGGACAATGGCAAGGACGTGATGCTAAACTGATCCATTATGGGAATCTTATTTTAGACCTGAAGAAAAAGTTTGATGATATTAGTTTTCATTATCTACCTCGAGAAGAAAATCAAGTTGCTGATGCCTTAGGCACTTTATCTTTCATGTTTAAAGTCAATCGGAAATCAGACATTGCTTCTATCCAAATGAGTATCTATTTAACCCTGATGTGTTACCAGAATGTCAAAGAAGAGAAGGATGATTTGCCATAGTATCATGGCATCCTTTAATACATTAAGGATCAATGATACCCAAAAGGCACCACCAAAACTGATAAGATGACCATCAAATGATTAGCTATAAACTTTATTTTGGATGGGGAGATTTAGTACAAGAAAGATTAGGATCCGGTGTTACTTCGATGCATGGATGCCTTTGAAGCCAAAAGAATATTTGAAGAAGTTCATGAAGGGATTAATGGTATGCAAGCTAATAGACACTGAATGATAGAATAAGTTATGCGATCAGGTTACTGTTGGTTTACTCTTTAAAAGGATTGCATTGACTATGTTCGAAAGTGTCATAAATGCCAATCTATGGTAACATGACCTAAGTCCCACCAACATCACTGCATGTTATGACAACTCCATGGCCCTTTTCAATGTGGGCATGGACATGATCGGATTGATTACCCCTATGGCTTCTAATGCGCATTGATTCATTTTGGTCACAATCGATTATTTCACCAAATAGGTAGAGGCAGCTTCTTATGCCAATGTCACCAAATCTGTTGTGTGCAAATTTATGAAATAGAGCATCATCTGTAGATATGGTCTTTTGAAATGAATCATTACTGATGATGCACGTAACTAGAAAAATAAAATGATGCAAGAAATTTGTTTTCAGTTTAAGATTCAGCATCAAAACTTTATCCCATACCATCTGACGATAAATGGGGCAGTTGAAGCAGCCAATAAGAATATCAAGAAGAGAGTTGAAAAAATGGTTGAGACGTACAAAGATTGGCATGAAAAGTTACCTTTTGCTTTTCTTGTTTATCGCATAGCCGTACGAACTTCTACAAGTGCCACCCTATTTTCTTTGGTCTACGCATGGAGGCTATCTTGCCAATTGAAGTTGAAATCCCTTCACTTAGAGTCCTGATGGAAACACAACTTGAAGAGGCTGAATGCGTTAAAATTCAATATGAGCAGCTCAAACTCATTGAAGAAAAAAGAATCAAAGCCATCTATCATAGGCAGATGTATCAAAAGTGCATGATGAGAGCCTATGACAAAAAGGTTTGTCCTCATCAATTTTGAAAAGGTGACCTGGTGCTAAAACAAATTCTCTCGATCCATAAAGATGCTCACAAAAAGTAAACCCCAAATTGGGAAGGGCCATACGTGTAAAAGCATGTATTCTCTAGAGGAACTCTAATCTTGACCGAGATAGATGGTAGTGACCTACCCAACCTTGTGAATTATGATTCTGTTAAGAAGTATTAAGCTTGAACAAACTTTAGGATGAAAACACAAAAAGGCATCCTATTAGTCCTTCGCCTACTACTCATAAAAAAATGCTTAAGTTGAAAACCCAAGAGGGCTGTTTAAGTGGTCAAACCTCCTCATTCAAACAAAGTCAAGCCCAAACTATTGTTAGCCCAAAACCAATCTTCCTTATATTCATAACTCTAACTAAGACACCAAGTCATAACTTAACCCATCTATTCTGTGATGACCAACACCACTAAAACTTCATCCATACCTATACTCAAAAAATGGAAACTATCTAACTTTAAGGCCTTCATCCCACCATGAGGCAATCTAAGGGATCTTCTTATTAGTTGCCACCACCAAAAGAATCGATTGCTCGAAAGAAATCTCCAAACGCATTCAGTAGAGAATTCATGTCATTAGCGTAGAGCTAGTCGACCACAAAGACTTCTCATATCTCTTTTGTACTTCAAAACCTTCCATAATCTTGTAAGTTTATCACAAATTGTACCCTCTTTCTTTGAATAAAAATATTACTTGATTTCTCATAAAATCATTTCATAGCACTGCATTTCATGTTCCACCATGTTTATCATTTAATTGATAATGCTCGATAAACAAATAAAACTGATAACAGGATTTCCTAGCAATACTTTAAAAGATAAAACTTTGCAAGGACATGATTTCATATTTAAACACTAAGAATGAACTCTTAAGGCCACAACCGATCTTGCCTTGGGACCTCACATTTGGAGAATATACTCAAAACCTCCTCAGTAAGGGGTCATGGACCTCCTGTACCTTCGAAGAGGGGACAATCTTAACATTCAAAGCCTTTGAAAATCTAGAGCAAGATTTATGAACCCTAGGCAAAAGGCCACCTTACCAAAGCCAAAGAAAGCCAAAAACTAGCCATTGGATTAGGCCTTTAAAGTCATCACTTTTGCATTAATTAGGCGGGCATTTGCATTTTTATGCATCAAGCAGTATTTAATATATTACAAGTATCAGCTCTCGTATGCAAAAGTCAAATTTATAGGGAATCTAACATATCAATTTTCGATTTTCAAAAAAAAAACCCCAAAAGGCATAAAGTAAGTACCTCTGACCTTATATGCTCATTAAGAATCACCCAAGATAGGTATCAAAACTTAGTTCCTTCTAGTCCTCAAAAACCAGGACACTTCCCTACCTCAAAACCCATACAAGCTGGCGACAACTACCTCCTCCAGTCCTCAAAAAGTAGGACGCTTCCCTACCCTAAAGCCCACACAAGCTGGTGGCAACTACCTATCTTAATCCTCAAAGAGTAGGATGCTTCCCTACCTCAAAGCCCATACAAGCTAGTGGCAATTACCTATCTTAGTCCTCAAAGAGCAGGACGCTTATCAAAGCTCATACAAGCTAGTGGCACTATATAACCTACCTCAATCCTTAAAGAGTAAGATGTTTTCTTACCTCAAAGCTCACACAAGCTAGTGGCAATTACCTATCTTAGTCTTTAAAGAGCATGACGCTTATTAAAGCCCACACAAGCAGATGGCACCACACAACCTACCTCAGTCCTCAAAGACTAGGCCATTTTCTTACCTCAAAGCCCATGCAAGCTAGTGGCACCATATATCCTACCATAATCCTCAAAGAGTAGGACGTTTTCTTACTGTAAAGCCCACATGAACTAGTGGCACCTATTTACCTTAGTCCAAGAAAAGTTGGATGCCTTTCTTTACCTACCTTAAAGCCTGCACGAGCTAATGGCACATGCTTGAAAAAATGGAAAACAACCTAGTAGGGAGGTCAAACCCTACAAAACTCATCAAAATCTTCTTTTCTGTAAGTTGTTTAACTCATCTCGACATGATAATAAATAATAGTCCACTTCTCAGCAAACACACAAGTTTATCATTCTTTTCGAACAAAATGATGTCTATTCGCCTTTGCACTATTCCTAATGCTTAGCAACGGCCAAAGAGGGGAAGCTATAGACACCTCATTTTGTCAGAACCAGTTTTTGGTATCTTGGGAGTTAGCTAAAAGATGACAAAATCATAAAATATAAATAAAGCTAGCAGGTCACCTGATAAAAATATTTTTAAGAAGCTCAAAAATGTATACGGGCTGTATTAAAGAAAATGTTAAAACTAAGCATCAAAGGCCACTTTTCATCATGTCACCAAGGTTATACACAAATCAATTTTCCATTATTTGTGACCAAGTAAAGGTAAATCGGGAAGCCACAAGTTCGTATAAGTTATATTAGGGCGTAATTATTGATACGAGGCTGTTACGATGTGAAAAACTTAAATTTTAACATTTAGTATCGATACAAGAGGGTTTGGTATCGATACCCATGGTGTGGTATCGATACCTCGCATGTTTGTATCAATATGACCTTGGCAGTAGCAAAGTTGTGATTTTTGGCAAAATGTATTGATACATAACATGATTATCAATATAAATCCATGGAGTATAGATACTGGCCTCTAAGTCTCGAGTTTGGAAACATTTTTTGCTCTTAGTAAAAAGACACAACTCATTGTATTGATATTCAGGAGTACAATGTACCTTATGTATAGATACAACATATTTTGTATCAATACACCAATGCATTTTTGCCTTGTTTGAGGCATTTTTCAGCCTTCGAAATCCTATACTTAAACACATTTTTACACCAAGGAACTATCATATAACATATTAAACCTCAACTATGGGTTCATTAACGGATTCTAACAAATTTTTGGAGTCTAAACAATTAATGACAAAGGTCACTTTCATAAGATATATGGGTGTAAGAGGATAGCAGGCATATCTCCAGCTTGCAGGCTTTCACAGCCTTTCTACCTTTTTACTCAGCATGGGAAAACCAATAAGAAAAGAGTCAACTGAACATGGCAGTTGGAGATATGCCCTAGTGCAGAGGAAAAAAATAAAAAAATACCCTTTGCATTATCTTTTAAAATGAGAGGCTAGACCAAAAAAATGAGGACACAACCAGCTATCTAAAAAAAACTCTTTCAGTTATCAAAAAAGCTCTCCAATAATCCTAAAAAACTCTTCACCTACCCCTATAAATCCTTCAATAACTCTAGCTCTAAAATTTCACCAAAAAAACACTATTCCATTGCCTTCCACCCTCAACCAACCTCCATTCCCGTAGCTCCCTAAAACCATAGTCAGAACACCTTTAAAAAAACTCAACATTTCATATATTTACATCCTCAAAACACCCTACTACAACCATATTATCGGAAAGCTCCTTCCTTTCACTTTTTTCTTGCTAAATAATAGCAAAAAGAGGAAAGGAACTGAGCTTAAAGTTGCTGCTTTAAAGAAGGAAGAAACTTCAAGCCTTTATTGGTATATCTTTTAACTTGTCCCATGTATCTTTTATTTTGATCGTACATTTTAGTGAGCCCTTCATGCTACCATGACCCTTCTAATACTCTCATGCATCTTTGTTGCCTTGGTCGTAGTAGTCCAAGGATCTTCATGACATTCTTGGCACCTTGATACTGTAGGGTATATAAACTCACCGTACTTCATTTTCATCATTACACAACCTCTTTTCACGTATCTTTTGCCATATATCTTCTATATTCACATATACATTCACATATACATTACATATTTAAGTGGTCACCTTGACATGTGTTAAGCATGTTCAAACATTTTCTTGTGTTTTAAGGAGTCTTATGAAATAAAAATCCTGTCTTGAGAACTCCAATAGCCATCCTCTTGTTCAAACATGTTCATATCATCTCCATGCACTTTATTTGTCATCTTTTAACATTTGTGTCACCCATTTCCATGTGACAATGTCATCTTTGCATGTTTACTTGTTTAATCCATGTTTATCTTTGTATTTGATGTATTTTGTACGTGATATCTTTGTTAAAATGCTTGCTTGTCTCTTATAAGCGGATTTTTTAGAAAACTCCCCAAGTTAAGTTCATGCTATCGCCAATAGATAAAGAATAGAATAGACTTAATGCTTTTATTAAATTGTTCTCTTAATCTTAGGGATAAATCAACATTTCAACTTTTGATTTCATGGTCAAATGCTTATTCTTCAAAAAGAAAAAGAGAGGAAATCTTTTTTAGCATCAAACCTTGATCTTGAGTCTCATGTTCATTTTGGTGACATGGTCAACGGGTTGTTCCATCATCCTAAACTACTTTGAGATTGTGGACTGAACTTATGAAGTTCGCGTTACTTTCTGTCGTAGACGTTTGAACGTTCTAGGCTCGAGTCCAACTTCAAAAAATTGAAATATCAAATAATCCCCCATGTTTTTACTCTAGCAGCGCTATACTTTGAACTTGAAAAATTATTTTCGAGCCACAAAATATTTCCTTGGATTTTTCTAATATTTTTCCTTTAAAGGGCATCGAATTACCTTTCTAGCAGTGTCTTACTTGCCCTTGGATCATCTTGGACAAGGGATCTATGATTTTTTGAACCTTTGCTATCCAAAACCCCGGGAACCAAGCATGCAACATTCTATTTAGGCTATTTCGGCCCATAAGATGATTCTTATGAAATTTTCAAATATTTTTCCCAAAAATTTCACGAACTTCCTTTTTTAAAAAGGTATTATCTACAATCTAATGATCCCGGATAAACTTAGAATGATTTTTCAAAATCCATCTTGCCCTTTTAAATGTACCAGTTGCCAGTGTTAAGACGAACCTAACTTTAAAAATTAATTCTACCTAGAAAGTGATTTTCTAAAATTTTTGGAATATTTTTATATTAAACCATGTCAAGTTACCTTCCCAATGGTGCCTTATTTACCCTCTAAAATCTCTAGATGCACCCGAACAAAATCTAGAAATGGAGATGACATGATGCTATCCCCTATTTTCAACCTAATTTTCTAATCCCATTTTATGGAGATGTTAGGATGTCTCGACAATATGCCTGATTGATTCCCCCTATAACATTAAGCCCTTTTGACTCAGATCAGGACTAAAATACAAAAAATAGGATTTCATATTAAAATTTTTGCTAGTGAAGATACTTCAACTCCAATACTCAAAGGGGATACTCCAGCACCATTTTTTAAAATCAAAGTTAAATTTCTCCTTGTCCCTAAATGTTTTCCTAACTTTAGGGATACTCCAACCCCACTACTCTAAAGGGATACTCCAACTTTGTTCATTTTTAAAAAAATTAAAAAAAATGTTCCTAACTATTTTCATAATTCTATTTTAGGGGACACTTCAACCCTATTTCTTCGAGGGGATACTCCATCCCTATTTTTAATTTAAAAACTTAAAATTTGCTCACTTCTAAATACCTCAAACCTTTTTGATAAAAATCCTTTGTTCTTCAAATTACCACCAAATCCAGACTGATCTCTAAAATTGTCATCCCGATTATTCTTCAATAATTAAAGGTAACTATGAGATACGTTTTGATCGCCCCTCCATTTTTATGCTCTTTTCTTTATGATTGCTTATTTATGATATTATTATATTTCTTATTTTTTGCCTCACTAACTTATTTCCTTTTGTAGTGTTATTGTGCATTCATATTTAAAATTCATTTTCTAATTAAATTTATGAGGTGATGCCCCATGTTGGTATCTCTCCAGTGCCTAATACGAAGCATCAAATTTTTAAAATCCAATCTGGACATCATTTTAATAAAAAATCCCTCTGTTACTCACTTCGCCTAGGCACATAGGTGATCTAATTTTTCTTAATAAAAAAACCCAAATTTACATTTTCCAAAACTTTATGCATTAAAAAAGATTCTAACTAAATAGAGACCAAATGGAATCGATTTAACTGAGACCAAAGTGAGATACAGTTTGTAGGTACTAATTTCGTGCGTCGTGGGGATGCTAGTCCACACCTACATGTAACCAACTCCAGAGCCCAACCAATGAATCTCTGACTTTGTAGACCTTGAAATCAGTGTTTCAAGTTTCGAACTTGTAATATTGTTTTCAATGGGCATCCGGTCTTGCCTAGCCTAAAATGATCAGTGGCAACTCTAAGTTTACGGCTATATCGTGATCCAACAGTCCTTATCCCCTCCATACCATTATGCCTAATCTAAATCCCAATCAAAGGATAGTTCAAAGCCTCGATCATAACCAACCATCATTCATTCATAAGTTAAGTGTGCCATGCCCTTCAGATCATCTGAAGTTTAAAGGTTGGTCATGAGCCGACAGCTTGGCGACTCCACTGGGAAGTATACAGAGTTAGGCCTATAACTAGCTATTTCTCACTCAGTTCTTGGCTTTTTGGTCTTTATAATTATTTAGATATAATTCTCTTTTATTTTTTGCCTATTAATCTCTATTGTTTATGCTTTTTTCTTATGATTGTTGGGGATTATTCGTGCCCAAATAAATATTGATTTGAATAAATATGATAACATGGGAATGAAACAAAAATGTTTGATTGTTTCCCTGACACACACCGTGCATTTGCATTTGCACTAGATTTCCACCATACACTATGGTGTGGTTAGTATCCTAATTATTAAGAGGAAGTCAGCCATCCATCTTCATGAGTAGCCCTCTATATAGGCGTGGCAAAACCTTTCGAGATGTAAACTACCTATATCTCTCGTGAGTGCCCCTTTACACTTGTATAGGGAAATACATCCATTGAGTCAAACTCGTTCCACCAAACCCATGATAGGCCTAGGATTGGGGTGCCTTGACTATTCTTACCGGATGAAGGAACGATTCTGTTAGCTATATTAGCTTTGAATTAATCATTAGTTTTGATATAACTAAAACTTAAGCTTAATTAGCTTGTGTTT
>JAQSVH010084628.1:0-32214 GCA_029448705.1 Adansonia digitata | reverse complement strand
TGTGTCCGAGGCTGACCGGTTTGATCAAATTTAAGAGTCCAAGCTTGCTCAAATATTGGGCTTTCAATGCTACATGCTGTTGCGTTTGTTTCCTGGGTCTTACTAAAATAAAAGCCCAGTAGTCGAAAATAAAAGAAATGATTACAAATATTAAAATTTAAATTTTAAATAATATATTTTTTAAAATATTTATAGAAATATTTTGATAAATGATTTTATTAATTTTTTTAATTTAATAATAAAATTAATTTAAATTATATAAATGTTTAATAATATTGATAATATATTATTGATTTAAATCAAGGGTGATAAGGTCCTTCCATAATTATTTCTTATCTATTTCTTAATATTATTTTACCCAACCAAACAATGTAATACTATTACATATTTATTCCATTCTATCAACCAAACTATTTAATATTTATTTTTATTTTATTTCATTCTCATTGAATAACTATTTATTCATATTCTATTTCATTCTGGCTAATCGAATACACTGTAAGTATTTAAGAGGTTTTGAGGGATTTCAAGTTCTAACTTTTAATTAAAAACCTTATCATCTGTCCTCATTTCAATCTAGATTTAAAATTTTATTGTGCATTGCATTCAAGCATTTGGCTTCATAATTGTGCATGTTCTCGCTACTTGAAGCATAGTTCGAATCTCCGTTCTCAGAGCATTAAAGTTGACAAACCAAAAAAGAATTTACTGTGGATTCATATAACATGACAGCTAACAATGAACGTCGTTTGAAGAACTCAGACAAGACTCGCAATGGCAAAGCAGTTGGCACTTTTTGTTTTTGGAGAGATTGATGATGATTCATATCTTCCAAGTAACTCGATCATTAATGACAATGTTTTTGTAATTGGTTACAACATTTCATGCTGATTTTATGTTATATCTAATAAGATTTTAAAAGCGTAAAAAAATCTTATCGTATTATTTGTTTTAAATTAAATTTGTGATGATAATCAAAACTGTTGATCACAAATACTAGTTGATTTAGAGAATATATACGAGGAAAATTGCATAACCCAGAAAAAGAATAAAGTGCATGAAATATCGCAAGTCCCAACTTCTCTCCTAAGCTCAATAATCGTTAATGGAATAAGAACTATGAAGAAATGAAAAAAAAAAAAAATTGGTAACATAAATCCAAGATTGATAATTTGATAGGTCGCAACCCAATAGAATAGCGCCAATAATTTGTCATAAGTTAGATCAGATTGAGTCCAAGGTGGTTAGTATATTACCGGTAAATATATTATTTTTCTTGATATTAGTATTTATTGGTATCTAAATATTTTTACATATTATTTCGAGTTTATTAATATTTTTAAAATATTATATATATAAAATCTATTTCAAATTTCTTAGAAAGTGTATTATATACATATGCAAATACACTTCTATAATACGTATATATATGTTCATATATAAATATAACTTTTAAAATTATAAACATTTAATATTAAAATTTTAAAAATCAAATAAATATAAAAATTTTAAAAATATAGTAAATTATTATTAATTAAATTCAATAATATGAGCTAATGAAAATATTTTATTTTTAAATGTAATTATAAAAAAGTAAAAATGATGATGACAAAAAAAATTGGTTTAAAAATCAAATAAGTTAATTTTTTAAATGAAAAAGAAAATGAAAATCTTGACCAATTATTATGTTGTAGTATCGATCGGTACAAAATAATATAGATAGATACGAGTTTGTACAAAAAATCGAAACGATAAAGTAGAGGGATTATTTTGATTTACCTTAAAGCTAATATTATTATGGTACATACTACACTGGTTAAGACAAGTTTGATTAGGAAAAAAATTTGCTTGTTCAGGATTTCGATTGACTTTTTGAACTTGAAATTATTTTATATTAATATTTATAATTAAATTTAAATAAAAAACTTTTTTATTGATTATTGAAGAAGACATGGAATTTGAAACTTTAGAAAGGTTAGCTTCTCTCCTTCTCTTTCTCGTTCTTTCACGCATACAAACGAAGGGTTGGGAAATTCATTAGCCAAAAAACATAAGAACCATAGCCATGGGTCCCCATTTAATTAATCATCATTTATAATCATCAACCTGGGGATAAATAAGGGAGAGAGACTTTTTGCATCACACAATTATTCCCACCCCCCCCACCCCCAAAAAAAATAATGTATCTGTTGATTTTGCCAATTCTCTCTCGTTAGTTTGCCTCTTTGCTCCCTTTAACTTAAAACTAAATAATTAATGCAAAACATATATGTTTAACATATGAATTAGGGTTCATAGAAAAGGTGGGTAGAAATTCATGATGGTTATGATGTAAATAGGAATGGGTTAATATCAACTAAATACTTAGATGAAAAGTCTACTTTACTCGTATTTTCTCAAGTTAATGGCTGAAAATATATATATGAAATTAAGTACAGATATAACAAAAATATATAGATATAAAATCAGATAAAATAAATAAATATAATGGTTATGATGTGAATAGGAATGGCTAATATCAATTAAATAGTTGGATGAAGAGTCTAATTTACTCCTATTTACTCAAGTTAGTAGCTGAAAATATATTGATGAAATTAAATACAGATATAACAAAAATATATAGATATATATAATTTAATAAATATAATAAAATAATAAACTTAAATAAGAATTTAAATAATTAACATAGAATTAGATAAAAAGAAAAAAATTAAAAAGTTTTAAAAGAAAAATATTTAAAATAATTAAATTAGAGAACGAAAATATAAACTATTTTGTTTAAATTAAAATAAAAAACTGTAAGTTAAAATTTTAAATAATAAAAATAAGATATAAACAATTTTTTTTAAGAAATCAAAAGAAAATACAAAATGAATTTCGAAGGTGCTAATTGAAAGAATCTAGGTTTGATTTGAGAATGCCATGAATCCAAATTTGTGAAATCTATAAAATTATTGGAAAGGAGTGGTAAACTTACAATAGAATTATAAAAAAATGGGAGAAAATTGAAACACTATGTGGTTTGAAGACTGTTTATAAACAATTCCAAAAATATAACTGATAACAATTAAAAGTAAAGAAAAAAAATTGCACAAAAATAAGGTAGATGGTTACAAATTTTGAAAGGTAAGCAAATGCCAAATTTAATATGGGTGAAAAAATTCATTGTGTTGAAAGACAAAATAAAACTGTAAAAAAAATTAATTAGGAATAAACAAATAATAATAATTAAGAATAAATATTTTCATTTTAAATAATAAAATAAATATTTAAAAGATTATTATGCCCCTATTTACTTAAGATGAAGCTGAAAAAATATAATATATAGATAAAAAAGATAGAAAATTAGTGTTTGGCTTGAGGTTGGGTCCCATAGAAATTTTTCAAGCTGGTTTAAAATATATTGATGGAGCCTAGTTTGACCAAGTCCATCTCAAAGATGATTTTATATCGATATTTATATATTTTGATAATTAAATTTAAATAAAAAATTATTTATTATTGAAGAAGACATGGAATTTGAAACTTTAGAAAGGTTATCCTCTCTCTTTCTCGTTCTTTCATGCATACAAGCAAAGGGATGAGAAATTCATTGGCCGAAAACATATGAACCATAGCCAAGGGCCACCATTGGTCTCCCCAAAAAAAAAGTACTTTGAAGTACAATACAAAAATTGCCATTAAATATATATATATATATATATATATTTTCATCTTCCAAACCATAGTTTTTAATGGCTTTCAGTTGCACAAACTAACTACAAAATGAAAAAAGACTTTCCCGTAAAAAATGGAAGAGACTTGTTTTATTAATTTCATGGCTTTCAAGTTCTATAACAAAAACAAGACAACCTAATACAGGACAGAACAGGACTAGCCAGTTGGCTTGTAATCTCTTTGGATCTTGCCATTTTTGCATGCAAATGACGAAAAAAAGCAGCATGATAATTGTTGATGGAGTTTTTGAGCTGGCTGGTGGTCTCTTGGTGATCAAGAGAAGACAAGGAAGCTTTGCTGATGGGGTTTATTGGTCAAGATAAGGCAAGGAAGCTGGAGAATAGACATGAAATGGAAACAAAAGTCGGTTAAAAGGATGTCAGAGTTTATACTCGGAGATATGTTTGATACTTAAATCAGTAACGAATTTTAAAGATACTAAAAAAAAAATAAAAAATAAAAAATAAACTTAAAGATTTTTAGCTTAACTCACGACTATTATACATCTAGTCAAGAAGGATCCTGGAGTTGACTGTTTAGTTTGCCCTTCCCTCCCAGTCATCTATGTTTCATTGCCTGCATGTGTCCTCTGTATATTTCCTTTGAAAACATTACTTATTAATGCTTTAACATATTTTCTTTGGTCAGGGAAAAACTATTTTCATGATGAAGGAATCTTCACTTTCGACGATGGGAATGTTAAAAAGAGTATTTTTAGGCATCGGTTAAAGGTTTAAAAATAGACAAAAAATGTATAATTATTACAATATATTTTTTAAATTTTATAAAAATAATTGATTAAATGTAAAAAAAAAATTCTAAAAAAAAGAAAAGGATCGTTAACTGGTTTAACCGGATCCTTTTGATGGATTCCTATGTCAGATTTGCATTATGGGTTCAAATTATTTCACAAATATTTTTGTACCATTAGAATTAAAAACATTAAACAGTGGGGAAGTCCCAGTATAGTCCCTCATGTGAAGATATGTCGGTGCTTAAGTATCAATATAAAAATATTACAGGCTAATTTTATTAAGTTGAGCGAGATGAGCAAACATTTATTAAAATTAATAAAATCTCTCTCTCTCTCTCTCTCTCTCTCTCTCTTTTTAAATTTATTTCATCCTGTTTTCACTGTTAAAAAGAATGCAACCATTCAAAATTTCGTTGAATGAATTGAATTTTTCCATTCTACTCATAATCATGATGCTGGATGCATTTCTTATGTATTAACAGCGTGTTTGATTCATTGTAATAATTATTTTATTACAGGTTGATTCAGTATACTACAGTATGATTATTTAATTCATTGAATGTCTATTCCGTGATAGTTGATTCCGACCTTATTTCACTCAAGATCGGAATAGTTATTCCACACCTCTTTCACTGAATAGTTATTTCAACCTTAGTAGGAATACAAAATTGCTTTAGAGGATTCGATTCTTTTTTTCAAAGATTTAAATCTCATAGTATTCTATTCCATTGAACTAAACTACTACTGTAGCTATTACTTTCAATCACAACTTTATTTTATTCTTACGTAATAGTTATTCTATTATAGCTTTATTACATTCTTGTGAAATAAATGTATTGTACATATCTATTCATAAGTTAGATCAAATTGTAACTTGATTTTTTTCTTTTAAATCTTTACCTAAAGCTCAAGTAAATCCAAAAACTTGAATCATTATTTAAATCAAATTAAAAAAAAATTATTCAAATTTAATTAAATATAGGTCCAATCTTTAAACAAACCTTGCAATTATCTTTAGTTGTTCAAGTCAAAATCAACAATCCTAAACCATAAGTCTCTTTATCTTCAAAAGCTCAATATTAAATATTAATATTTACATTTTCTTTTAAATTATCATAACTTTTATCATTCACATTTGTAATATATATGCCATTAATCTTTGCTACCAACTAGTTATTGAATTACATTAACTTTTTTTTTTTTTTTGATAAAGATATTGAAGCTTGGGTCCTTGAGAGGCCAAAGTCAAGGATTATATTCCAAAAAATCTCATAAATTTATTTTCTACAGTTTGGTTTGGACCAACATTTTTCGAATGAATTTATTATGCACTTAAAAGTATAGAAATCGTGTTAATTTCTTCACCTAAAAAACATTTATTATTCAATCAATCAAACAAAAAAAATTAAAAGCTTAAATAGTTTTTATTAATTATTTTGAGTAATACTGTAATTTTAACGAAATCTGATTTTTTTTTTTCGTGATTATTGCTTATCATATACACAACAAAAAAAAAAAGTTTATACTCAACAAATAAGTTTATATAATTCACATGAATTTATATAATGGTAATTATGATTATGTAATTTATTAAAATTTTTGTTATTTGTTCTCATATCTACATAGATTATTTATACAAAATTTAAAAAACTTTACTGTCTTTGTTTAAAAACAATTTCTTTACCATGACTTTTGAAAAAATCTACTCATAATGATAATATAGAACTTTTAGTTGTAAATTATGTATTTATGGAAATGGCAAATCAAGAATTTTTTACATTAATATTTATTAACGAGTGCTTTAAGAGTTTTTTTTAACATTAATATATAATAATATTAGTATACTAAATATGATGAATAAGTTATTTGTTGCTATATTAGAATATAATGTTATTATTATAAATAGTTATTATTCGAGTGAGAGATCGATTTAGATTTGTATAAAATTAATTAGTTATATATATAATTAACTTTATGATTTAATGGCATAAAATGTATTATGATTAACATGTAAATTTGAATTTCATTTCAAGTATCTTTAAATTTACTTCTAATATTTTTATTATATAATTAATATTTTAATGAATTAACTATTGAGTTTAGTAATACATAATTGTACTTATCGTGATGTAAAATTTCAAATCAATCTTATATTATGTTGTGTATAATCTTTTTTATATTTAAAAGTTAAAACTTGTATGTATAAAACAAATAATTAAATATTTTTAATATTTAAAAATTTTAATTATATAATTTACATAAATAAAATATAAAATAAAATAAAATAATTAAAATAAACAAATATAAATTACGTCAAAAATAGGAATCATATGCAACTTAAAAAAATAAACGGCAAGGGCCAGCAGTGTAAGAATATGGGGCCATAGCAAATAATTAAATATATAAATTTAATAATCCAATCAAAGATGGCAAAAAAAAAAAAGGGGAAATAAAGTTTGGCCCATTTAAAAGAAAAATACTTTCCATATAACTCCTTGACGCGCTATACGCTAACCAACTCAGCACTACCCAATCAAACCCTTCTTTAACGGCCATTTTCAGTGGGGCCCGCAGCGCGTGAAAATTTACATATATTTTTGGTGAAAAAAAGAGTATTTTCTCAATTGCATTAAAACAGTATTATTTTAATATTGTTTTCCTTTTTCTTCCCCTTTTAATTTTGATTTTCAAGTTTTCATTACATGAGCGAAGGCAGAGCGAGATCTTCTTGACTTTGCTCTGTCTGAATCCAAACCCAAACCCAAACATAAGAGAAAAAAGGGGGAAAGAAAAAAATAAAAAAAAACCTAAAACAAAAGCTTCTCCATAGTTTTGTGTTACTATTATCTCTCTCTCTAAGTTCTTGAAAGCTCACATTCTGAGCAAAGAACTGAAAGCTTTACCAAAAAAAAAAAAAAAGGAAAAGCCTTTTAATTTTTTTTTTCAGTAACTGATTCTTCCCAGGTATCATCTTCCTTTCTTTATCTTTTCCTATTTCTGGGTTTGCTTTTTTTTTTTGGTTCTAAAGCTCTTTTTTTGTTAAGTCTTAGAGTGTTCTAGTGTTATCTTCAACTGCTCATACTAACTTCTAAGGATTGGTCTTTTAAAGATATATTTTTCAAAGAATAAATTCTGGGTTTTGTTTTTTTACCCTGGATTGTTTGATTATTTGAGTGTATTTTTTTTGTTTAATTGGGAATTTGGGATCTTAATTGAGAACTTGATGTGATTAATTTTCGTAATTAAAGCATTATGCTTTAGATCCAAGTGATTGCAAAATGTGGTGGGTGACGTCAGAATAACCCATCTCTATTATGTTTGTTTATTTCAGGATGTTCATTTTGTGCTTTTGAATTTGGATTGATTTCAATGGAGATACTACTATCTTAATATTCTTGTAAACTGATCGAAATGATTTTGCAGCACTATTTTTTGTCTTGGACTTTAGAGAAGTAATGGAATTATTTTGTTTAGTTCATTTTTTTTTGTTTTGTTTAGTTGGTATTGGAAGTGAATGCAAATGCTTAAAAAGTCTTATTCCATGCAATTAGTTTTTTTTTTTTTTAAAACCCCAATTGAATGTTCTGTTGACTAGGAAGTTAGAAGGTACTTTCAGTTTCGAGAGGAACACGATTTGTATGTAATGTTGATTGCCAAAGATGCTAGTTGACAAAGGAGCTGGTTTTGGTCATTATCAGTTTACATAGTCTGAAAAGGACAAGTGATCTATGCTGCGTGCTTATGGCTATAGTACAACAGTTTTGGAATTGTGGGTTGGGATGTATGTTAAATGAAATCTAGTAGTTATCAAAAAAAGCGATAGAGTTCGATTGAATTTGGGTATTAGGTAAATTGTCATCTAAGGGGACAATGCAAGCTGTTAAAATTTGAAATTTTAACCTAGAGCTCGTATTTGATTGTTTCATCCAAGATGCTCGATTTTCACTCGAAAAGAATTAGAGTAATTTGTGGAAATAGTGAGTATTCCGAATCATTGGCAACTTCATTAACATGTCCAAATGAGACCAAAGAGTGCTGGATTTGCTTTTTAATGCAACAATTTGTAGATTCATAATGGTACATATGGAGACCCATACTTGCCGTTACTAGAGAATGAAGCTTCTGTGTCTTTTCTTACTTCTGCTGCAATGACGTAGTTTAAACAAATTTCTTCCTTTGCAAGTTAGATGCTTATTCAATTCATCATTGTTTTGCAGTTTTGAGGCTTCTATATGAATTCCCATGAGGTGATGCCATAAGAATCTTATGCCGATAACAATATGAACATGGATAAGGTATCTCCAGATTGTCAGTACCCAGGGTGCTTTTTCTGTGTCATGAAGGAAGGAAACCCAAGTAAGCGCAGAGCCAGCATTTTGAAATTCTTTAGGGATCTTCCCTCTCAAGATGATGATGGTCAAGTTCTTCCTATCAGTGGTCTTTGGAATACTGCAATGGCGCATCCTAATGATCCTGAATTCATTGAGTTGGGGATTTTTGAGTGTATGTCTGCTCTAATATGGAAGGGTCTCAAGAACCGCCGCTGGCTTTCTCATGACCAAAATATATACATTCCTTATTATGCAGCACATATTATTGGATCCTACACCATGAACATGGAAGAGTTTGCGGAAAGTGCTGTGCATGCTGGTGTAATTCCTCCCTTGGTTGAGCTTTTGAGAGGGAGATTAACTTGGGTTGAACAAAGAGTTGCCGTACGAGCTCTAGGACACTTGGCTACATATACAAGCACTTTTCCTGCTGTAGCAAGTCATGGAGAAATTCTCGAGGTCGCCATTCAGCTAGCAATGAGTTCACTGGAAATAGTTTACTCTCATTTTTACCAGTATGTTGATAGAAGGCTAAGTTATCACTGTGATCTGCTTACTCGTGGTATGGGTGGTGTTGAAATGGAGTCAAGAAAGGCTGAAGAATGGGCTAGTCAGCTGCAATGTTGGTCCCTTCAACTCATTAATTGCTACGCATTCAAGCCCGAGTTTCTTCCCACCATATGCAAACCCGAATTTCTTGTAAAACTACCAGGAATGTGGGGTGGACTTGTTAATGAAAACTCACCTGCTGGTATTGGTTTGTTAAGAACAATCTGTCATCATAAGCTTGGTAGGGGACCCGTTGCTAGCTGTCCTGGCATTATCGAAGCATTGATTAATATTGCTTGCTCATCTGATGATTGGCAGTATATGGCTATTGATTGTCTTCTTTGGTTACTTCAAGATCCAAGTACATGTCATAAGGTATATATTTCTCCTATTATCTGTGAGAGGAAATTTAATACAAGTGCCATATTGATGTAGAAGGATTGAGACTCTAATACCATGCGAGTTGTCTTTTCCCTTTATTACCACATATGTGACTGACCTCTCTTTGACAGTGCTCTTCATCCGTAACCGCTAACTCTATTCCTTCAACGGAATTTGAGTTAAAGCATGCATGCTTCCATAATTTATTTGAATTTCATATCACCTTTTCCATTATTTCATCTGCCATATCCGCCAGCTTATGGTGATCATCTTCATGTTTGTTCTTGTGAAGAATCACTGAATCAGTATCATCTGATAAGGCACCATTGGATGTTGAAAAGAAATACGTTGAATTCTTAAACATTTGGGAGATAGGTTTTGTTCTTATGGCACATAGTTTTAAGCCTAATCTACTGGTGTCAGGGAGATGTAATACTTCCTTGGTGTTGTCTTGTTTTACCTTGAGTTCCCATTTTTTGAGTCATATCATGTCGTTTGTCTTGTAAATGCAATCTAGGTACTCAGAGTTATGCCCCCATTTTGGTGGTTGTAATGTCTTTTAATTTATCAGAGATAAAGAATCCTGATACCTTACAAATTATAAAGCATGCAAATCTATATTGATATTACTTAAGCTAGCGAAGCAGCGCCCACGTCATAGTTCACTTGTTAAAAATATTCTGTATGTCTAATTTAAGATCTGAAGTTAGAGATTGACACTCGAATAAATTGCCAGCCGAAGTCTGAGAATAAGTTTAAATATGTTGATACAACAATCTTTGATAGAGAGCCTTATCTCAATAAGAAATTTAACTGTATACTTGTTTGTCTTCATTTTTTATACAGGTAATAGATAAGGCAGTACCTGCTCTTGTAGATCTTGCAGAGATTACGACTCTGGGTGATCACAAAAAGCTTGGAGATTCCATTGTTAATGTTCTTCAGGAATGTATTCAATCACAAGGGACAGGACGCAGCTCTCTTAGTAACCGCACGAAAGAACTGATTGAAGAACTATTAAGCTCGAGGCAGAGATTGAAATGGGAAAAGAATATACCAAAGGAGGACCTCCATATTAAACAGGCTGCTGCTTTAGTGGTCAAGCTGGAAGGAAACTCTCTTTTCTCGTCAGGAAATATATCCGGGGCCGCATCAAAGTACTCGGAAGCGTTATCGTTGTGTCCAATGAGGTCCAAGAAAGAGAGAGTTGTTCTCTACAGTAATCGAGCTCAGTGTCATCTTTTATTGCAGCAACCCTTGGCTGCCATAAGCGATGCTACACGTGCATTATGTCTTCATAACCCACCGAACCGTCATGCGAAAAGCCTATGGAGAAGAGCTCAGGCTTATGACATGCTAGGTTTAGCTAAAGAGAGCTTATTAGATGCAATTCTCTTCATAAACGAATGCTCTCAGTCGAATGACCCTGATCTCTCATTGAGGCAAAATAAGGTTCCCGACTATGCTGAACGGTTAGTGAAGAAGCAGATGCGTGCAGCTTGGTTATTTAGAGAGGCGGCTATCAAACTTGGGGGTGTGCACTGTGAGGGCGATGCAGGTGACATGTATGGTCAGGATACCGATGACTCTGAATGGGAAACAGCTAGTGAAAGTGATGATATTGGAAATGATGGAAGGGATGAAATGGGCGATGAGGATGATGATGATAGTGAATGGAAGAATGAAGATGAGAGAAAAGCTAAAACATGAGAAACACTCCATGAAAGGTAATATTGAACATCTTAATGCTGTATAAACTTTTTATCGCATTTTGACATGTTTGGTATTCTTGCATCTGTTACCAATTAAACAGTAAAAATAATAATAATAATGATATAACTATGTTTTTTATTCCTTTTCCGATTGCTGAAACGAAAGGAAGGGGGATAGGGGGCTAAATAGAAAGGATAAAAATAATAATAATATGCAAAATTTTTCCATATTATGGGTCAGAATTTGCTGCCATTTTCAATATTAATCTACCCTTGCAGACAAAAGGAAAAGAAAGAAAAACATGTATTAGTATATACCGTACAAAAATTTAGCCGCCACCATTTTTCCAAAGCATTGGTAGAGGGTGCAGAAAAGTTGTATTATGCAATCTGCCTACTTTAAAGCACTGGCGTAATCCGTCACAAACAAGCTGCTGCTCTTTTTTTTGGTTTGTCTGCGTGTGTTTGTCTATATCAACTTTTGGGTTTTCATGATTGATAAATCACTGTTGCATGATTCATTTCGGACTGTTATATGTTTATTGTTTATGTTTAGGAGATTATGATGTTCTATATCTTGTCACTTTGAACTATGATGAGAAATTTACATTATTCTCACACCTAATGATAATTTTGCAAGCCATTTGTTGTGTTTAGCTATTGATCCTGACCAACGTATTGGTTCCTTATACTTGTTTTTTAAACAGGCATAGAAGCACGGATTCAATGTTCAGCTTGCAGAAGATGAACCGTAAATGTTTGAAGAACAAACTGCTTAAGATTGTAGACGTGCAGCAAACAATAGCTATCATGATATTTGGCATTTGTTATTTCATGTTTCAGAGCTATATAACCTGGTTGCGTTTAAAGTCGGTCTCGTGTCTGAGTTCAGTAAAGAAGCAGGATAGAAGCGAAAGCTTGTATTTGGTCATTTAGTTTTGAGCTAAACTTGTTTTGCAAACATTTCTTTTTTTTTTTTTTTGGTCCTGATTTGTTCATGTTAATTTTAAACTGTAGAAAGTGACGGATTTTGAGTGTAGAGAACCATTTTGTCTGAAGGGTTTGTGAGAGAGATCTTACCTTGTGCAGATAAAACCCTTTAAGTTTTTATTTTATTTTATTTTTTATTTTTTATTTTTGGCATTGAATTATCATATTGAATGATAATTGTGGTCTATTTTGATGGTTCAAATTTTTGTTGTGTGAAAAAATTTTCTAAGGTGAGCTCTGTTGCTCAAATTCTTTATCACTATATCAAATATGAATATAAGATATAATTTATCAAATACATAAAAAAAATTTTAAAAAATTAATTATATTTGTATCAAACATATATTAATATTCAATATTTAATTTTGATTTTAGATATAGAATCTAAATCAGCCCAGTGTTTGAATAGATTGTTATATAGGTTATTTTTGTCATGTCAGTTCGAGGCTTCCAAAAAATCAAGATATGACATAAAATTGACCTCATGCTCTTTGATTATTTCCATGCCTTCATTAATCAGACAGGCGCAGGCCTTTTTAAGATTAATTATCATATTATTTATAATAATAATAATAATAATAATAATATTTATTAAATATTACAATGAATAATATTAATTATTATTTTTAATGTATTGAGTGAAAATATTATAATATATATATATATAGTAATGTTAAAAGAGTGCCTTTAAAGCGCAAATTTTTTTTATTAAGTCATTAAGCGGTGAAATTCATGTATAGCTCAATTGACATTTTTAATCATGTCTTGCATCTTAATTTGTGTGATTTTACGAGTTTTATGACAGAATTTATATTTATTTATGCACTTTTAGCTAGTTTTATTAAAGGTTTTTTAAAAATAAAATAAATGATTTTATTTTAGTGAGATATGTCATTTGAACTTAAGATTTTGTTCCATTAATTTACGTAATATTTTTTTAAAAATAATATTTATCAAATTTAAAATTTAAATTTTAATATTTAAAATTTTTTTATATACCCATATTGACACTGCCTGATTAAAAACCTATATCTTTTTGGAAAAATCAACTTTTTTTAATAAATTTTTAAAATTTGCCCCATAAATAAATTTTTTTTAAATTTATATCAAATTAATTATTTTCATAAAATTAAAAAAATGCTGTAATATTTTTTTTTCAATTCGTTAAACTTTCTCTATTTTTAATTGATACAGGTGGCGAAATTCTTGAAACTTCATCTCGATAAATGTGAAAGAATCAACAGTGAATACGATGGAACGAATTATTCCAATCCAAGCAGTAAACGATGCGAGACCATTGATAGTATTATTTAAGTCCAAAAACATAAAAAAGACAATGGCAATAGCCAAAAAATAAAAAGTAAATATTTTTTTATAAAATTATAAATACAATTAAAAATGACATAACATATAACAATCCATAAATAAAATTAAGTATACTAGAATTTATGAAAAATATGCATTTTTTAAAAAAATATTAAATTAAAAATAAGAGAATTTTGCTATGATTAGATATTTTTTTAAAAATTAAAAGATAAGTAAAAAAATAAAAAGTGATGAGTAATTTTTTAATAGATAATTGATTTTTTAATAGATAATTTTTTATTTAAAATAAAAGACTTAAACATCACTAAATTTATTTAATTTTTATGTGAATTTTTAATTAAATTAATGTCATTTTGATTCGTGACATAAACTTAATTATTTTTATTATAATTAGTATAGATGTAAACTAATCATTGAATCAATAATATAATCAGATAATTTTAATATAAAATCAATCAAATTTAATCAAAAGTTTTAAACATGAGATTCAGATGTCTTAAAAACATTGTTTTATCATTAAGACAAAGAATCTTAACACAAAGAATCATGGGCAAAAAAATATAATAATTAATTTATAAGAGATTTTGTCTCTTTTCACATGAAAGATTTAATATATTGTTATTTATCATCGTTCAATTGAATCACAAGATTAATGTTTTATACATATACGAATAATGGACCAACAAATGACGATTCATACTATGGTTTTAATTTGTATGATATTAACTTTGGAATAATCGTATTAATAAATGTATTGACTTTTTTATTATTATTTTATTCTATATATATATAAGTAATAATGACATTTACGATGAGTTTAGCATATTATAATTACATTGGTGAAGCTGGCAATAGAAGCGAATTAATATAAAAACTTGCAAAAGTGTAATAATTTAAACTTAATGGAAAGTTCTAACTGTACAAAATTAAAAAAAAAATTATTTCGATTTCTTCTAAGTTGAAGCATAAAAATATTCTTAGGAAAACGATGTTTCTTTTAAAATATATAAATATATAAATATATTTTAGTCAAAGTTTGGTTTAAAATGTTCCATTTAAGATAAGCGTTTACGGTTTACCGAATTCTTTTCTCAAGATTCAGAATTTTATGCTTTTGTTTTTTTTTTTAATTCCTAAATGTAAATTGTCCATTATTTACTCAAAACAAAACAAATAATGATAACAGTTAATAATTACTGTTAATAAATAAACCCATCTCATATGAAAGTATTAAATAATTATTTTTTAAAAAAATAAATAATACAAATTATTATATATTTATTAAAAGTGTCGAGTGAATTGTGTTTAAATATATTAAATTTATTATATATTTTCGTGTTTATTAATATTATTGTGTTTTATGTGGTACAAAATATAATAAAAAATTTTAAATAAAGATCGGAGGTAAGATTCATCTGTTCGGTAATAGTTTGATTGATTCCACTAAAAAACAACTAAACAAAAATAAGAAAATACAGTAGCAAGAAGTTATTGTTTTTTTCTTTAAGTATTCCACTTTGGATAAAATTTGAATTTGGAATTAAAAAAAAGGCATATAAATAGGTTCCCGCAAAGGGCTGAATCATGTATTGGATCATCAGTCAGACTTTCTTCCCTCTCTTTCTCTCAGTTAACAACTTAAAAATCTCTTTTTCTTTTCGGTTCAAAAGTTGAAGTTCCTGACGATATTTTCGCTTTGATACGATGCTGCTTCAATAACTTCCCTGCTGCTGTTGCTTAGGTATGCTAAAAGGCCACACTCTAGTTTTATGTGAATTCCTGGCGTTTAGGTGCACGCCTTAATAGCGCTAATCGATTTTTGAAAGTTTGTGCTGAGAATGTCAAAGGGGAAAGGAAGTAATGAATTATGGCTCTGCAAGGACTGTTACATGTATAGATTGGAAATATTCTGGTTACTATTTCAGTTAACTTGAATAACCTTCATTCACTTTATATATCCTTAGCATTGTGATTTTTGTATTGGATATTTTATGTGGTTGCCAATAGTGATTTTTTATGTGTTATTTGTTGTTTTCTCTGGTACAACTCTTCATGTATATATATATATATATGTATATATATAAAATAGATCGTAAAATATTTAGAAGTTTAATCAATTTAAATTTGAATTCACTATTAATCATTTTTGCTAAAAGATTATAAATAAATATTATATTTAAATTAGCGCATCGTTATCCAGTAATATTATTTTTTTTAATATTAATGCATTCAAATTATATAATTTTTTTATGTATGATGTAAGTTAGCAAGGTTAATAATTATTATAGCAATAACATATATAGGGGCTTTAGAAGTTAGAACTTGGAATTGGTAGTTGGACTATAGGCACAAAATAAATTTAACAACCATTTAATGAAAGGTATTGTTATTAGTTTGTTTTTTTTGGTTAAAGGGGGTTGTTCGGAATCAATTAATTTACCTTTTTCAAATGAAGAATGTAAATTTTTTATTTATCTTCTTGGTGTATGTCATATATGATCCTTTACGTGTTAGTTGTTACTGCTTTCTTTTCCTAGTAATTTATACTAAATACTCCATTATAGTTTTTGATATGCTGATGTCGCTTAGTCAATTTATCTCGCAGACGTTTTGTGCCTGATTATTATTGAGACTTTTTTAATAAGAAGCAATATTAGAAGGCATATTCACTGCTTAGAAGTTTTCATATTAAGACAAATTGAGATATGCACTCTTGCCAACGTCTACTATTGATGGAGCATGGTTAACACTGTTGGCTTTTGAATTGGACGTGAGAGCTTAACACAAGACAATAGTAAGAATTTCCTTTTTTGTCCTATATTCTAGACAAATATATGCTTTATCTCGTGAAACACAGGATCTGAGTTTTGGGGGATCATCTTATGTTCTCTTATAACGTGAATTTGTTACAATGGTCTATAATTCTGCAGAGCATTATCTTTTGCTACTGATTGCATGTATTGCCACTACCTTGCTTATTCAGTTCCAAATTATTAAGCATTGATCATAACATTCTGGATTTTTCTTTTCCTTGGGAGCAAGGTGGGGAAGATTTTAGAATGTTTTAGTGAATAAGAAAAATTGCTGTGTAAAATTTTTCTACTTTTATTTTTTCCTCCTAGAGTTTATTTTCGGTTGTAACCCTTTCCCTTGTTCTTTGTATCCTGTTGGTTGTCATGCATAACAAACCATATCATAAGGGTATACATATAATCTTATATAAAAAAAACAGATATTTTACATATATTTCTAGTGAAGAATTTTCATAAGCTTCGGAAGTACTTGTACTATTTGTCCCTCTTTCTTTTATTGGTTCCTAATATTGATTTTAGGGGAATCCAAAAGCTTGAAGCATTACTTATTTAACAATTGTTGTTATTGCATTCCGGATACTTCCCTCCTTATTTGGTAGCTAATATTTGCTACCGTGCAGGGGGTCCACCTTCAACAATGTCATCTCTTCAATTGTTACGGTTAACCGAGCATGGCCGAAATCTGCTGGTCTCCAGGAGGTATTGTTGTATTTTATTGGTGATAATCAATTTAGATAATTATATTGACACTTCTATATCTTAGTTGAGTCAATGTGTTTGTTGTATAAATGATGATAGTTGTTGCTCATTCGGAACTGGTTTGATAACGGTAACACTGATATTTTAGATGTGTGCTAGGCAAGCATTATCATTTATCTCTCCTTTGTCCTTACTCTTTCCTAATATCTACTTCTTGATAATGTAACATAGAGAAAAATGCTGCCTAAGATCTTCTATTTGTTTGGGGTTGTTGGTCAGTAGTATATACTGAAGCTGAGTGGCCCTTTGGAAAGAAAGGCCTATGCTTTACACATATTAGAAGCTTTAAAATGTTAAAAGAATAATGCAATGCATGATCCTTTTATAAAGGTTTTCTTCAGTTGTTAGTTTAATTCATGAATGCCCTTGCATGTTGTCTACCTTCTGTCTGCATGTACCTACCGCAATTTTTGGAGCACTATATTATCAAGACGTCCACTCTAAAAGGGGTTTCCCCCGGTGCACAAGGCTCCCCGCTTTGCGAGGGTTGGGGGAGGGTTGTGTATCGCACGCAGCCTTCCCCTTGCTTTTTCCATAAAGGCTGTTTCCATGACTTGAACACGTGACCTACTGGTCACAAAGAAGCAACCTTACTGTTGCTACCAAGGTTAGACCTCAGAAGACATCCATTCTATCAATTTGAAAAATCTTGAAAGTTGTTCCTTTGATTATTATAAAAAATTTTTAAAATCCCGTGAGGAGTGTAATGTAGAGAAAGAAAATCATGATGTCTTTTATTTTATTTCGGACAAGCAGAAAGGAGATTGGGACACGCATTGTTCTATGGAGTCTTGTATCCATATAGAATTAGTATTGAATAATGGCTTTGTGATCAGGTTGATCATAAGCTTCATAACTAACCTTGGGGCTTTTCCACCCATGGTTACCCACTTCCTTTAAGGGTAGACAATTTTCTGTGGCCTGGGAGATTAATCGCACATCCTGTTTATCATTGGAATCTATGCCGCAAATACCTTACCAAAAGGAAAAGGTTAATGGTAATTATCCTTGGAAGTTTTTAAATAGGTTAACTACTTAGAATGAAGATATTTGTCAGAGTTAAAAGAAAAGACCGGTGGAAAATGTTTAATTTGGGTAGTGTAGAAAACCCCTATTAGTTGGGATTATTCTGTTGTGAAAATGATGATGGAGAAACAAACTATCTTATAATGGGACACGTGTTTTAAGCCAGGTCCTGTTATTTCTTCCTTGGTTGCACTAAATGATAGTATAAGAGAATGGACCTTTTTTCTAAAAGAGAAAATACTATCTTAACTTTAATCAACCATCCTTTCTCCTAAGCTTTAGTATTTCTTCAATATAATTGCAGTTTTTTATCTTTCTGTTACCATCCTATCAAGGTAAATATGTCATGCCACATGATATTATTCCTCACCCCATTTCTTGTGTTACAATGCTCAAGCCACATAACCTTTGTCTTCTCTCCTTCCCTGGTGACTGTCTAGAGTTTTATTACTTTTATGGTTTTACAGGAAAACACTACTGCTTGCTTCTGGTATTGTCGCTGCTGGTGGTGCTGTTGCTTATGTGCAATCACATTTTAGTAGTAAAAAGCCAGGTTCATATGGTCATTACAATGGGGTCCGAGATAATAGAGAAAATTCGGATGAGGTTCTTAAAAAGAATAATAATGTAAAGGGAACTACACAAAAGAAAAGTGGATTAAAGTCCCTTCAAGTTTTGGCAGGAATTCTTCTATCTGAGATGGGCCAAATAGGTGCAAGAGATCTTTTGGCTTTGGTGGGCATTGTGGTAAGCCTTTCTATTTGTTTATTTCCAACATATCATCGTTTAATATTGTGCTTGATTTCTAAGTTTCTGTTATCCTTTTATATTTTATTTGTGTCACATCAACCTGTTTCATTGCAATTGCAAACATTACTAGGAAAATAGACCAGATAGAAAAGTTGAAGATTATTTGAGGTTTACCCTCCAAAAACACGGGTATTCAGTTTTTTCCTCGCGTTGAATCCTTGATTTAGAGGTGCTGCTTGACCTGGTGCTAAGTGGCATATAACAGAAGGCATTGGTTCAAATTCATCTTTATGCTAGGCAACGGCAATTCGTTACAACAGCAAAACATCATCCCATATTCCCCTTTATTCGTATTTTAATAATTTTTAGGATCTTTTGATCTAGAATAGGAAAAATACAAGAAACTAAAGTAAGCTACCAAGGTCTAGTTGCTTGATTTCTTTGTTCAGTTCTTTTTGTTATTTTTATGTTTAGTTAGCTTATTTGGTCATATAAGTAACATGTCAAGGAATTGGGTAGCCAAGGCATTTGCTTTTGTTGTAAATGCATCTATGTAGGCAGATACCTACACCTATGATTTTAGCTTGCATTTCCCATGGCAAATGCCTCAGATATAGCAATTGCGATAGAAAACATTTAAAACAGTGAATGGAAACTTAATGTGCTTCCAAAGGGATGGATACTTTTATAGCTTGAACTATAGGAGGGTTTCGGCTCTTTTAATTAAAGCATGCATCTTATACCTTTTTGCAGGTGCTGAGAACTGCTTTGAGCAACAGATTAGCAAAAGTTCAGGGATTTCTATTCCATGCTGCTTTTCTTAAGCATGTACCATTGTTTTTCCGGCTAATATCTGAAAACATTCTTCTGTGCTTTCTTCTGTCAACCATTCATTCTACTTCAAAGTACATAACTGGTATCCTAAGTCTGAGGTTCAGAAAATTACTGACGAAACTCATACATGCACATTACTTTGAGGTAGTTTTCTGCCTTTGACGTTGACTAATCTGTATATACTAATTTTTCTAATTTCTCTCCTATGCTATGCTCATTTTTTTAATCTGGTTAGATCAGGTATCCTTCCTATCATAATTCATGAATCATACTTAGTTGTTCATTTGTTCCTGCATCATGGAACCGTCTTCTTTGCACATTTTTATCAGCGGCAGATGGAATACTTTTGCGCTGTTTTATATTTAGTTGTCTAATAGTCTTTATATCTGAGTTTGTTTCAATATGCACGATACTTTTAACAAAAACATTGCGGGACTAAAGTCTAAAATCCCTCTAGGACTTACGATATGTTAACGTCAGAATCATATACAATTCTATTTACTGGAAAAAAAAATCCTGCTCAAGTTGTTGTAACATACAATACATCTGAATGGGTAATGCCACTGACTACATTTTCTATGGGTGGTGAGAGTTCTAAGGATTCTTTTCTACAAGCCAGAGATCTAGTCATTTATTCTTTCCTCCAGATGCCTTTTCCAAGGTCCTTTTTTTTTTCTCTTTTGCTTTCACCTGCACTATCCATCTGATATGTAATTTACAAATTCAATCTTCCATCTTTGAGGATTATGTTGCTTTACTTTTGTTTGTTCCATCATGTGGGAAGCACTTATCTATTAGATTGCATGCATGATAATTTTTTTTTCTTGTTATTACTATGTTTTCTCCATTGTTTAGGGTTAACATATATAATTTCAGAACATGGCATATTACAAAATATCACAAGTTGACAGGAGGATTTGGAATCCTGAACAAAGAATTGCAAGTGATGTACCAAGATTCTGTTCAGAGTTGAGTGAGCTTATACAGGATGATTTGGCAGCAGTTGCCGATGGTCTGCTTTATACTTGGTGTCTTTGTTCTTATGCTAGCCCAAAATACGTTTTCTGGATTTTGGTAATTCTTTGTCCGATTCATTTGTATTCATTCCAAGCTTACATGACTTTCTGGCGACTGCTTTGCTAATGTCGTTATTACCATAATGTCTAGTTGTCAGATTAACACATGGGATTGCTTTGCAGGGCTTTGTTTTGGGAGCAGGAGCTGCAATAAAAAACTTCTCTCCTGCTTTCGGGAAGCTAATGTCCAAAGAACAACAGTTGGAAGGAGAATACAGACAGCTTCATTCAAGGCTAAGGACCCATGCAGAAAGTATAGCATTTTATGGAGGAGAAAGTAGAGAAGAATCTCATATTCAGCAGAAGTTTAAGGCTCTTGTTAGGCACTTGAGGGTCGTACTTCGTGAGCATTGGTGGTTTGGCATGGTTCAGGACTTCTTACTGAAGTATCTTGCTGCTACCGTTGTTGTTGTTTTGATTATTGAGCCTTTCTTTGCTGGCAATCTTAGACCTGACACTTCAACATTGGGACGGGCGGAGATGTTCAGCAATTTAAGATATCACACCAGTGTTGTGATTTCACTATTTATGGCCCTGGCAACACTTTCTATAAGTTCAAGACGGCTAAATTGTCTCAGGTATTTCTTTGTCGATTTCTGGCTTTTGATGGACGTTAGGGATATTTTTGGAAGAAAAACATAAGGACTAACATTAAGCACTTTCTAAGCAACCTTTGAAACCTTACCACGCACATCCATAAATTCATGATGAATATGTTGCACAGACAAATTTCTGGTTCATCTAATAACTTCTGTTTTACTCTTATTTTTATTTCTTTCAATACCTTCCAGTGGTTATGCTAACCGCATTCATGAGTTAATGCTCATATCAAGAGAGCTAAGTGCTGATGATAAAAAAGCATCCCTGCAAAGAGCTGCAAGTAGGAATTACTTAACTGAAGCTAACTATGTTGAGTTTTCCTCTGTCAAGGTATTTGAGAGGATATTGGACCATTTATGATTCTTAATATGCCTTTGTCAATTTTGTTGTTCTAATAGCTGTAAGGATATCCAGGTTGTCACTCCAACTGGGAATGTTTTGGTGAAGGATCTCTCTCTGAGGGTTGAATCAGGATCTAATCTTCTGATTACAGGTTTTTCCCTTGAAAATATTGTGATTCACATTATTACCTTTAATATGCCTTTTTGTTGCCATCTCCCCTTTTAGATATGCTTCTATTTTACATTTCTTCATTCATTTCTATTATTGTAGAGGATGAGTAATGAGCTTTTATTGGAAATGAGAGTTGCCATAAACAAGTTGTTATAGATTTTGTTGAATAGTGATTATTCACGGCAAGTTTTGGCTGGTCGCAATGGGGTTCTGTTCTTGGAGTTTTATTCTTGATATAATATATTTACCAAAGAGTGGCTTAGTTTAAATGCCAAACCTGGTAACACTTCTATTTTAATAACAATCTTACTTTGTAGCATATATTTCAGCACGTATTTAATTTTGAAGTAGAATATAAACCAGTAACTGGCCTAGAATATTGAGTTTGTAATCATCTAGATATGATTCTTATTCTTATATTCCTTTTTAGAATACTTTGCTTTAGCTTTAGAATAAAAGCAAGAAAAAGTTCACATTTTCCAGACATCTATGATTTTCTTTAATTTGATCATGCTCTTTGAAAGCTCCAAATACTCTCTGTGAGCTACTTAAAAGATGAAGAAAACTGAATAAGAGGACCGGAAACAGTTGTAGAGGGAGAAAGAAAAACATACCATAAGTTTAATTCTAGTTGCAGCAAAAGAAGTTAGTTCCTTTTTCCTAAATGAAAATTATCTTTCCATGCGCAGCAGGGGCCTGATTTTATGCTTTAGTACTGCAGCAAGGATAGGGTGAAGGGGAATGTACACCCACTCTCACTTATTCATCCCCATCAACCGTTTGGCTACCTTACCTGCTTTTAACTTTTGACAAGGATTAATATCGTTGCTTCTGTGCTTTTTCACCAAACAGTGAAAAGTTTTGGTTGCTCCTTACATCTATACGTGTGTGTATGTGTTTTATATCCACGCTTTTGGTGTATGCGTGTATATTTATTTATATTTATGCTGCCCTTCCTTAGGTTCATGTTTCTTAAATTTAAGTTAATCCCTCCTTGAAAGGGTTTCAAAGATGTTTTTTGATTTTTGGGACAATAAAAATCATTTGCTTTTTCTTTATGAAGGTCCAAATGGCAGTGGAAAGAGTTCCCTTTTCCGGGTTTTAGGTGGCCTTTGGCCACTGGTATCTGGCCATATTGTGAAACCCGGGGTTGGTTCTGATCTTAATAAAGAAATCTTCTATGTGCCACAAAGACCATATACAGCCATTGGAACCCTTCGCGACCAGTTAATTTATCCCCTTACAGCAGATCAGGAGGTTGAACCTCTTACACATAGTGGAATGGTGGAGCTGTTGAAAAGGGTACGAGTTTTATCTCATAATATTTTCCTTATTTTCTCTTTCTTAAAGTTGTATTGTTGTTTTCTATTTTTTTTCAAGTTTTATAGGCTACCTTCAATATAATCCTTCACTTTGTTGTCCATTCAGGTTGACCTTGAGTACCTATTGGATCGTTACCCACCTGAGAAGGAGGTTAACTGGGGTGATGAACTCTCTCTCGGGGAGCAACAGAAATTGGGAATGGCTAGACTGTTCTACCACAAGCCTAAATTTGCAATTCTTGATGAGTGCACAAGTGCTGTGACAACTGATATGGAGGAGCGGTTTTGTGCTGAAGTTAGAGCTATGGGTACATCATGCATAACCATATCACATCGTCCAGCACTAGTTGCATTTCATGATGTGGTTTTGTCCTTGGATGGAGAAGGAGGATGGAAAGTTCGTTACAGATGGTACCGAGCATAAATTTGTGGTTATTCGCATATCTTACCATTTTTCTGGGGTGTGTTAACTGAACTTCTATAACACCTGCAGGGAGGAACCTTCAATACAAAGTGAAGGTGGGATTGATTTGACTAAAGTTTCTGAGACAGACCGTCAAACTGATGCAATTACAGTTCAACGGGCATTCACTGCAGCTACAAAGGTCTTAAAGCTTCTAAAACTTGGTTTTCTTGTGTGTTTGTTTCGTTTAATTGGACCTGTTTTATCTCACTGCAAACTTTTGAGTGAATTTGTGTAGGACTCTGCATTCTCAAATCCAAAGACTCAATCGTATTTATCAGAGTTGATAGCCGCATCGCCCTCTGTGAGTCATGATGTTAAGTTGCCTGTCGTTCCTCAATTCCAGAGAGTTCCAAGAGTATTGCCATTGAGAGTAGCTGCCATGTTTAAAGTGCTGGTATGTTTTGGAAGAGCCTTTTTCTTTATTCGCATAAATTAAAACTTGTGAACTTAAAGAATGATTCGCCCATGATGGTGCTCAAAGTAGGTATCAGTATTCGTTTTCCCAAAAATATAGCTTATCTTGTTTGCTGTCATTAAATTGGCTAAGTAATGGTATGATTTTGGTCCTGCCTCGTGTTGAGTTCTAGCCTAAATTGAGTTTTCGTTAGAGTTTCAGATCCTAGACATAATTCTATAGGAATAGTAGATTTGATTAAATTGGCTTCTTAGCATAGCCATAGAGTCTGAGCCCTACAAAATAAGTGCTTGAAGTTATATACTCGTCTTTTCTGAATGTTCCATTATGGATTAATAATGTTGGCGTTGACCACCTTCGACAAAAATGTTATCAAATATGCCTCTGTAAATGCAACATAGCTGATACAAGTAGCTTTAGATACTGTTGTGTAACAATGGTTGAGCATATGGAGCATTTATTTTCGTGATATTTTACTTATCTTCAATGTTTGAATTCAAGTAAACCAGGCGCAAGGAGTCCTTAACGTAGGCAATGAGCAAATGTTGTTCTCATTCACAAAGACAGGTTTTTAATTAATTATCTAAAACCTTAAATTCTTGTGTTTCAGGTACCAACCGTATTTGACAAACAAGGGGCTCAACTACTTGCGGTTGCTTTTCTTGTTATCATGAGAACATGGATATCAGATCGGATTGCAACGTTGAATGGTATTAGTAATATATTTTTTCTACTTCTTATCCATTTTAAAATCTGAGAGATTGTTTCTATTGTTACTTAAATGCATCAATTCTCAGGTAGGACTGTGAAGTACGTTCTGGAGCAGGATAAGGGAGGCTTTATGCAATTAATGGGTACAAGTGTCCTTCAAAGTGCTGCATCTTCTTTCATTGCACCTTCCTTGAGGTAATTTTTTCTATTCATTATGTACTGTCCTATATATGAAAAACTAAAAGGGGGAGATATAAATAGAGAAAGATCTATCAGTTAAACTGTCTATTGAGTCGGTGCTAATATTACACTGTTATTTTACTTACCAACTTTTTTTGATATTCCACTTATCTGCAACATAGGCATATATGTATATATGCTTTTTCTTCCTAATTACCCTTGGGTGTATTGTGTTATTATCATTGATTTGGTGCTAGTGAGTGTACTTCCAAACCACCATAAGAGAAATTGATATCATACTGGTAGCTGTGATGCATGAATGTGTACTCCCCAACTCCAGGTCTACATGTTTTTGAAGTCCAAAGCAGCTTTTTTTTTCCTTTTTTTTTTCCTGAAGGTACTGAAATTGATTTCTTTGAAAAGAATTTTATCTTACTATACTTCCTGACTTCGGAAATTTTCTGAAGAGGAGAGATTGCAGCATCAACCAAAAGAATTGTAGCGTTCATGTTACTGTGCTTTTTATTTTCTACTCCAAAAAACAAAAAAGCGTTTTCTAAGTCATTCATTCTGTGTATCAGTGTTGTGTTTTTATTTTTTTAGGGTAGGTGCGGATTGGTTAGCCCATTCTATATGCAGAAGGCTGTTTGTCTAGCTTATTGGTGTGTTTTTGCCTATAATTTGTGACTGTTATTTAGTAAATACTTTTTTGTGATAAAAGATGTTATGGTTCATTATTCCGTGTTTGGTTCATGCCTATTTTTAATAATATTTTTATTACTTCTTGCCATCCTTATAAATTACTGACGGGATCTCTGGATTGGATCATATGAAGAGAATGAAAGTCAGTCATGCATTTACAATTTCATGGATAATCTCCAGCAATATTTCTACGAAAAGTTCTCTTTTAAATAATTTCGTTGTTTTTAGTGCTTCAAATGACTTTGATTCTACTTGATTCCTGGTGGTATGAATTTTATTACGGGAAGTTTTATACTCTTCCCTAGCTTTATTTCAAATCTAGTTTCATTCCATCCCAGTGAAAAATAGTCTTTTTAAATAGCCTCTTTCTTGGTTTACACTTTACAGGCACTTGACAGCGACGCTGGCCCTTGGATGGAGGATTAGATTGACTCAACATTTGCTAAAGAACTACTTGATAAATAATGCATTTTACCAGGTTTGATCAGCTTAGAAATAGTGATGCCTTAGTACTTGGCAGGCATTGCACAGTGTTACTAATTGTTAGTTTGTCACCACTATTACCTAGAATTCAGCAATGCTAAATTCACATCAAATGCATCTTCTTGTAGGCCTTTCACATGTCCAGCAAAAATATTGATGCAGATCAAAGGATAACTCACGATCTTGAAAAGTTGACAACTGATTTATCGGGCCTGGTTACTGGAATGGTTAAGCCATCTGTTGACATTTTGTGGTGAGTACATTATCTTGATTCTGGAAATTATATGTTCCTTTCTTTGTCCCTTATCTTTCTTAGAAAAATTCTTAACAGTGCTGCAATTTTTAAGGTTCACCTGGAGAATGAAACTGTTAACCGGAAGAAGGGGTGTTGGCATCTTGTATGCATATATGTTGCTTGGTCTGGGTTTGCTAAGGACTGTCACTCCTGATTTTGGTGATTTGACAAGTCGAGAACAACAACTTGAGGGAACCTTCAGGTAATTCGATGTCGGATTAGAATCCATGCTAGTAATACTAACAATGCTAGATGTACTTACAAATGGAAATACTTGCATGAACATGTATAATGCCAAAATGCTGATATAAACTGGGTTTCCCAAATCCAGACTGGTCTGGTAGTTTGAGCACGAAGCTCAGGAACTGGGCTGGCTAGTCACAATCCAAAAGTAAAAACATAAGAACTATAAAACCTGGTCGCTTTGGGAAACTGTCCAGTACTTGAAAATATTTATTTGTACACACTTTTCATAAATATTACTGCCATACAATCAAATTTTAGAACATGCAATGATCCATGGAGCTACCTCTCCCTGAAAAAGTGAAAAGAAGAAAAGACCTCAAAATATTTTTTTTGAGTTTTGACAGAAATGGAAAAAAAAAAAAAAAACCCTCTGCTACTGTTTCCTCAAAGATTTGGCTTCTAGGTTTATACATTTCCCCCATCCTTCATTATGCACTCCCTCATTAGTTGCTTTCCCTCTAAATGTATGATTTGCAAGGCGAAGCCATCTATTACCATATCGTCGAACTCCCTTGCGTGTTTCTTGTTTGTCTGTTTTAATTTTCGGTCCATGTATAGTAACAGCTAAAAGGCCAAATTAAACAGTTAACTCAAAATGATACCTGGGAGGATTCATTCGCCAGTTAAAATAAGTGATAGTTTAGCTCTTTCTTTGGCAACCAATTTGGAGAGTCATAATCCCCCTTACCCTGTTCTTTATCCCTCTGTGGAATCAACCCTTCCTAACTGAATAGCTGGGTCAATGTGTCGCACTCTTGTTTGTCTTTTGGGCTTAGATATGTCATTGGCCTAGATGATGGTCGTTTGGGCTTTCTTTGAAGTTCTGATTAGATTGTGAAGATATGAGGCAAGAATGGCAAAATAAAGAAACTGCAAAGATGAATATTTGTTTGGAGCAAACTTGCCGACATGATGCAATGGATTGATCTGAACATTCAAAATGCCTAATAGGAGAAGAATTTTATGTTGTTATCTAACTTTCATGTATTTATATTTTAATTAATAATTAATTATTTTTAGGTTTATTATGTTAGCATGTCTTAAAAACGAGTTTTGCCTTGGTCAAGCTTTTCAATTTTAGTTCTTGTTATATTCTTACCGTCTGCTGCCTTCATTTTTTATTTTTCATAAAGCATTAATGGAGATATGTAATATAAAAACATGTTCTTCCATGGGTGCATGTGTGTAATTTTGAGAATATCTGAGTGTTGCTGCATACATCATTCTAATAACTTACACCATATTTTACTTAGGTTCATGCACGAAAGACTGCGCACTCATGCTGAATCTATTGCTTTCTTTGGAGGCGGTGCTAGAGAAAAAGCTGTAAGATACTTGAATTTATTGTTATGTCTAATGTATTTGAATACAGCTTGTTGTTTCCGTCATCGTTGATGCTGATGTGAAGATTTCCTAGTGGGAAAGCATATTTAACCTTTTTATGGGTTAGCAATTGGAAGTTTGAATGCAACTATAGTGTAAATTTTACATGCCTGGCCTGAACCCTAATAGAATGAATTCTTTTTTTGTAATTTTCCTACAAATTTCTGGTTTCATAGAGGCTTGAATTTTGCATCAATAATTGTTTAAAATGTCAATCCTTGATAAGAATACCTACATTTGTAATTAAATAAGTTTGATATTAATGTTTTCCATCTTTTTGTTTCCAGGGCAGATATTGTTTGACTGTCGCCCTCCATCTCACTTGTTTTTATATTATATGAAGGAATGTTTTGCAGTGAAATGACAGCACTTAAGGCTGAGGACAAGACCGGATAATTTGTTTTATGCATGAAATCCATCTTTATCAGTTTTTGCATGGATGATGGTGTACCATTTTTTTTTCCTTTTGCATGGTTTGCTGCTGTGCATGCATATGTTACCAGACCTGTTTTCCCTATAATTTCCATGCCGTCTCCCTAATTCTATGTTTCTTGTATTAACAGATGGTTGAGTCAAGATTTAGGGAGCTTCTTGATCACTCTTTATTACTTTTGAAAAAGAAATGGCTGTTTGGTATACTCGACGATTTTGTCACAAAACAACTTCCGCATATAGTTACTTGGGGTTTGAGCTTATTATATGCCTTGGAACACAGAGGGGACCGAGCGTTAGTTTCTATTCAAGGTGAGATTTGAACTATTTTTGTAGTACTTTTTCGTTTCTCCCTCCTCTCTCTCTCTCTCTGTGAAAGTACTTAACTATTTTTTAGGTGAGCTTGCACATGGAATCCGATTCCTGGCATCCGTTGTGTCTCAAAGCTTTTTAGCCTTTGGTGACATCATGGAGTTGCATAGAAAGTTCCTGGAGCTATCTGGAAGCATCAACCGAGTTTTTGAGCTTGAGGAGCTTCTTGATGCTGTTCAGTCTGGTATTATCTAATTTAGTCTCTCCTAATGTAATGGTTGTTTATACCTTGCATTTCTTTCTTATTTGTATTTTCATTATTTTTTCTGAAACAATTGCATCAAAAGATTTAGTTCCCATAGCTGTGAGCGAAAAACCTTTAGTTAACACAAATCAAATGTTTGGAGATTAAAAGTTTTTTTTTTTTGGTATCTTCAAGGTGTAATTCATAAATTGTAACATATAAATGCATAGAAGCTAGTGTGCTTGTTCTTACCCAAGTTGATTAAATTTAATCTGAAAGTAGCTTAAATCTAGCGGTTAGGTCTATGTGCCTGTAATCTGCTTAGCTGATCTGTTTTCGCCATCATAAATGTTTTTGTTGATTAGCCACTTGTGTTCTGACTTTCTTTTGCCTTGCTAGATATTTATTTTAAGACTTAGTTGTCTAAATGTTTCACATTTCGTCTAACAAGATTGTCATCCAACCAGGGGATTTCAGCACCGATAGCTTGTTGCAATCTCAGGTGACTGGTCTTTATGCTGAAGATGTTATTTCTTTTCGCGACGTTGATATAATTACTCCATCAGAGAAGCTGTTAGCCGGGCGGTTGACATGTGATGTAGTACCAGGAAGAAACCTGCTTGTTACTGGTTAGTATAGGAGTTTATATTGTTTGCCTTGACAGAACATTCGCATCTGACGCGCTTTTTAATCTCTTAAGGTCCAAATGGGAGTGGAAAAAGTTCTGTTTTCAGAGTACTTCGGGGTCTCTGGCCCATCGTGAGTGGAAGATTTTATAAGCCATCCCATCATTTAGATGAAGACGCTGTATCGGGTTGTGGCATCTTCTATGTTCCTCAGCGACCATATACATGCTTGGGAACTTTAAGGGATCAAATCATATATCCTCTCTCTCGCGATGAAGCAGAGCTGAGGGAATTAAAGTTGTACGGAAAAGGTAATCGACTTGCACAAGTTGCATTGCTTTCCTTATGTTTTGGGATTATCTACTATTTATTTATGATTGAACGGTAATTTTGTTCAAGTGAACCATGAAAAAACACATCGTTGTTATGCCAATCTTTCAGACATTTCTCGTGAATGAATTAATTGAACTACTTCTCTAAACTCTCAAGTTATATGGCAAAAAAGGAGGTGCGATTTATGGATTTAGATGTGCATTGTTCTATTAAAGATTAGTTACAGCAATAAGAAACTGAGCTTTTAGTATTCTCTGTTCAGGATCGTATTCGTAGTAAGCTCAGTAAAGATTGAGGTCCTTTGTTTTATTATTTTTTATATTTTTCATCTGTTTCTTCTTTGATCTTCCTCTCTCCCAAAACATAGTTCTTAACCGAAATTAGATTGAATTTTCATGTTCCAAAAAGTAAAATTATCCGGAATATTGGCAATTGATATTTGCAATTTTTTTTTTTTTTTAAACTCTTGGGATGAGTTATCAAGGGACATGGACTATAATTAAGTTCAAAACACTATTGAATTTGTTTATATTGGAGGGAATCGTGAACATGCGAAAATTTTCAGGTAAAAGATCAGCAGACACCACGGACATTCTTGATGCACGTTTGAAAACTATTCTCAAAAATGTTCGATTGAGTTACCTTCTGGAAAGGGATGAAGGGGGTTGGGATGCTAATCTCAATTGGGAAGACATCCTCTCGCTCGGAGAACAGCAGAGATTAGGCATGGTAAGTCAAGCTAAGAGCTTGTTGCACCTTCAAGCCATGTTTCAGCAAATAACACTTATACAATTTATACCCGACATAATTTCTGTTGTTTGATATCGAACTTTCTGTTTTTTACCAGGCACGGTTATTCTTCCACAAGCCTAAATTCGGTATCCTTGACGAGTGCACAAAGTTCGTAAAATTCCTACTTATTTTCTTTGGAAAAAAAAAAACATTACTTATACAATTTACCTGTGTACATTTTTCCCATTGCAGTGCCACGAGCGTCGATGTTGAGGAACAACTTTATAGACTGGCAAAAGATTTGGGAATAACTGTTATTACCTCATCGCAGGCAAGCAGTTTCAGATTGATAGTGCATTACTTAAAAAAAAAAAAAACCCATGGAACTTTTATTGTCTGAACATCTTTAATTCATTGTATAAATACAGAAATTGCAACAATTTTAGCACTTAGCACCAACTGTTGCATGTTTCAATTGTCAGTTTTCCCTCGCGGTAATTATCGGTTTTTGCTATTGTATTTTCATTTTTTTTTTTTTTTTACAGCGGCCTGCTTTAATACCCTTCCACGCTTTGGAATTGCGACTTGTGGATGGTGAAGGAAAGTGGGAGCTTCGTTCGATCAAGCAATGATTTTGGATGCAACGATTAATGTTCTGTTTGCGTGCTGTACGTTGTTTCATACAAGAACTTGGGGGCAACTTGAGCCGGACTTTGCTGTTTCCTGGAATCAGTTTAATAACCAGATAAATTCATTATCATGTCGGAAAATGTGGAAAGCCAAAACCAATGTCAGATTCGGGAAATATATCTTAATTTCCTGGAAAACAGATTACTTTTTATTTTACACCACAGGCTGTCATATTTGCTCAATGTATGCGGTTGAGCCCGAAGGAGAAGCAAGTTTAGATCAGATTATAGCAAATACTGGTAGTTAGGAATTTTACTAAAACGGGAACAGTCAGTCAAAGTATACCATAATATATGTAAGCATAAAGAAAAATTTCATATACAGGTTTTCATTTTTTAACCCTATTTTTTACTCTTTTTTTTCCCTTTTATGGGGTAAAATCCGTGGCCCTTTCTGTTGTAAGAATTATTGAATTGATGCATAATTGATTTTTATCTCTATTATTTGAATAGGATTTAGGATTTAATTTAATTGTTTCATTCAATTATTTTTTAAAAAATATTATTCAACA